>VDFB02321762.1:0-63122 GCA_007258455.2 Sequoia sempervirens
CCATTCATCAAAATTTCAAATAAATTACACTTTTAGAAACTGGACTTGATTCTACAAATTTTAAAAAAAATAATAAAAAAAAATCATTTATTTTCAAAAAAATTTAGAGGGAGCACGGACAAAATTCTGCTTTTCAGGAAGTGCCCACTTATAAAATTAGTAAAAAATAAAATATTCATTAAAAAATTATTAGAAAAATTGTGCACCAAATAGATTCTATTAGCTAACTTATGACCGTAGCAATTTTAAAAATACTACAAAAAAGGTCACTATGCTCAGGTCATACAAGAGTTGCTATGTTATGTTTTGTAAACAAAAACAACACCAATTTGTGTACATCCCTCTTTTGAGACATGAAATCTCAACCATTTCCAAAATAAATTAGTAGTTTAGAAAGTAGCACAAGGTACAATCCTTGTTTTGTTCCATCTCAAAGGAAATTTTGGAGTGCCAACTATCCTCAATTTCACGATCGAGTCGGCATTTCACAGTTTCCAGAAAAAAAGTGGTCACTTAAGCCCCCTTTTTGGGAACCATCTTGGTGCACTTACCCATATGTATGGTGGTTTCTTTGAAATCTACTCATGTGTCACCATGTCCATGGAAGATGGTGATTCAACAATCAAATTAGGTATATATGCTCAATCAAAAAGAAGGTGATAAACTAGGATCAAGTGATAAATGATGATGAACAAGATCTAAAGAAAATTATGGTTTAACAACAATAGTGTAATGGTTATCATCAAAGAGGAGAGATAACCCCTCAAATGCATCCTCCAAGTATGCAATATGAGACTTACAAAGAAAATGGAAATACCTAAGTCCAGGATAATGTTATGAATGAGGAACATGATTTCTTAATTTGATAAATCACACTTTTGACTTCTCTTCTTGATGGAAGGAAGGTAGTTTGATGTAGATGGATATATTAAACCAAGATTATTGTAAATGGATTATTTGATAAGTACAAGGCATGTTTGGTTTCCAAGGGTTTGTCATAGGTTTTTGGTGAGGTTTTTTCTAATCCCAAACTGTACCCAATAAAATATCTTTCCCAAATCACTCTCAGATCTAAGGAGTTTAAATATTTGGAGCTCTAATACCATGTAGGAGTTGATAGTGAACTCCAAGGAGCTTATAGTGAACTCCCACAGCCTAAGATCACCTGAAAAACATAAAGATATCCTTCCACAAGAGAGTGTGCAAGATAATATCTTTCTCAATATTGATGGAATAATGTACAATGATAAATAATGGATCAATTATAGTACATGTCCCCCATATTATAAAGTATAGAATAGTACATGTCCCCCATATTATAAAGTATAGAAGATTCCTTGCTTATATAGGCAAGCTAAGATAGGATTATACAAGATTTGGACAAGTGTCTTAGCCCTATGACATGAGAAAATAATCATTAAATGACCTTGGACACAAAAATTAAATGACAAAAGATAAGATAAGATCCTATGACAAATAAGACTTCTAGAAAGATTCCTAGGAAATAAGTATAGTTAACATGTGAATAGGACCTACTAGGTAAACTTGTTAGGTAAAACACCTTATTGAAACCAACACCCCTCCTTAAGTGAAACTTAGAGAGTAGAAAATAAATGAAACAATACAAATACATGATGCAAGGATGCATGGGTGACATGGGTCCTGAATACTAGGCCATGTTAGGTACCCATTTACAAAATATTTTTCATAAATGAAGTGGAGAAAAACCTTGTGGAAAAACCCCTCTCCAAAAGAGAGAATGCATGAAAGCAATCATGTGCAAGTGATGAAATAAGTGATAAATGAAGGAATCAACATGACCCCCAAAAGACTACATCCATGATCACAAATATACAATCAATAGCCACCTCCCCATAAGAGGGAAAGAGATAGACTATGTAGCCCCTCCCCCCCACAAAGTGTAATCTCCTAGATAAATGGTAGATGATTAAAGACAAAACATGATCCAATTCCTACAAAAAAAATTCCCCCCCCTTGGGAAGAAACAAAATAAAATATAGATTTAGGATTCATGCTTCCCATTTCGGATAAGAATTGATAGTAAGAAGGATGTATGGTGGTGTCTTTCAAATCTACTCATGTGTCACCATGTCCATGGCAGATGATGATGCCACAATCGAATAAGGTATTTGCTCAATCAAAGAAGAAGGTGATAAACTAAGGTCAAGTAGTAAATGATAATGAACAAGATCCAAAAAATGATGGTTTGACAACCATAGTGCAATGATTGTCATCAAATAGGAGAGATAACCCCTCAAATGTGTCCTCTAAATCTGCAATATGAGACTCACAAAACAAATTAGATATACCTATCAAATTTTTATTCCACAAAGTCAAATCTAAAAGATAAATATGGTCTTAATGAGAAAGAACGATGGAAGTCTCACTCAATGATTATTCACAAGGAATTAATGAAGGTGAAGGAGAATCTGAGGAAACCTCATCACTATCATCTAAAGATTCAAATATCTTTGAAGAAGTAAACTCCAAATAATACCATATTCATATATGGTATGTTTTCTAAAGCATCGAGAAGTATAAGACAATTTGAAATAGGATCATCTTGGAATGGTTGTGTATCAAAATCTCCATATATCCCCCAAATTTTAGTCCAAAGAACATGAAGACACTCAAAGTGAATAAAGCATTCAAGGTTTCATCATCGAAATGCATAGTAGTCACTCCTAGAACATGATCTTTTTTTTAATTCCATGTAAATTTATTGCTATGGGTACCTCAAGGGGGAATAAGAACATACAATAAATGAAGCTAATGGAGAATTTTTATGATTCCACCTCTCCATTGTTTATAGTTTCCCCTTTTCAGGATGGTTAGAGAAGGATGGAATTAAAAAAAACTATAATGAACTAAGGCAGATCTCTAAAATTATAAAGGAAAAAACCTTCAATAGTAATTAGAAACTTCCAAATATTCAATCAATACACAAAATGAAGCCCCCCAAAAAGATAGAACCTCTCTAGGTGTCAAGATGCGAAAGTAATTAGTCATAATGTGATATTAGAAATAAAACTAAATAAAATGCACTTGAGTATGAATTTGGAAAATGTGCATGAATAGATCAAAAGAGCTCCTTAATACCTTTATGATGTTGCAAGAATCATGAAAATTGGATAAACAAGAAAACAATTATGAGCCTAGATGTCCAAATGGGATAATTGACTTCAATCAAAAATAAAATACACCAACAAAAAAATATGATAATGAGACTTGCGCCATTGGAATTACTTGGAACCAATTTTTTGGAAAAATCTCATTCACCAAAATTTGATACCCAAGTAAAAATTTATGGCTCCCAAGAAAAAACTACCCTATTAGGGCCTTAAGACCAAAAATAAATATCCTAGGGGCTAGCAGGAAGTCGTGTAGGTAGGAAGTGTTTCCACCATCAGTTGAGTAATGGCAAAAAATGGGCGATGGTGACTAGTGTGGCTATTTCCAATTAGCAACCCATCAAATTTAAGCTCATCAAAAACAAAAAAAAATCAACAAAATTGTACACTTGCACAATAGGTGATGCCTACAGAGTATGATGATGATGCAAAGAATAGTCTCTATGAATATTCTATATTTTGCAAACATAGTTTGTATAGTTGTATGGATTGCACAAAATCTTTTGTTGGTCAAATTTGTAACCCTTACCAAAAATGCCCAAATTTTTTTTACGTCCAAAATTAAAGTATTTTATATCAAAATAGGGGGTTTTGTGTCTTTTAGACTCAATGATGAGGTTTTTTTTATCTCAAAGTTCTCCCAAAAAAATATCATTACTAAATCACCCTCAAATCTAAGGAGTTTGAATATTTAGAGCTTTGATACCATGGGGGAGTTGATAGGGAACTCCAAGGAGCTTATAGTGAACTCCCACAACCCAAGATCGCCTAAAAAACATAAATATATCCTTCCACAAGAGATTATGGCAAGATAATATCTTTCCAGATATTGATGCAATAATGTACAATGATAGTACATTCCATATATTACAAAGTGTAAAAGAGGCCTTGCTTATATAGGAAAGGTACAAGAGATAAGATTAGACAAAATTTGGACAAGTGCCTTAACATTATGACATGAGAAAACAATCTTTAAATGACCTAGGACACAAGAATTAAATGACAAAAGATAAGATTTTATGACAACTAAGACTTCTAGAAATATTCCTAGGACATAAGAAAGCTTAACATGTGAATAGAACCTACTAGGTAAACTAGTTAGTTAAAACACCTTATTCAACCCAACAGCCCTCCTTAAGTGCAACTTAGAGAGTAGAAAATAAATGCAACAATGTAAATATGATGCAAGGATACATGGATAATGGGTCCTGAATACTAGGCCATGTTAGGTATCCATTCACAAAATATTTCTCATAAACTAAGTAAAGGAGAAAAAAATTATGGGAAAAACCCCTCAAAAAGAAAGAATGCATGAAAATAATCATGTGTGTATGTGATAAAATAAGTGGAGAATGAAGGAATCAACATGATCTCCCAAAGACTACATCCATCACAAATATACAATCAATAGCCACCCCCCCCCCACCACAATGTATAATCTCCTATAGAAATGGTAGATGCTTGAAGAAAAAACATGATCCAATGCCTACAAAAATATTCCTCCCCTTGGGAAGAAACATTTAACCAAATATAGATGAAGGAATGCTTCCCATTGTAGATAGGAATTGATAGTAAGAAGTATGGGCGGGTGCATGAAGTTGGGTACCAATTTTTTGGCCACTTTTGAAAAAAAATTTACAAAATGCACTCACCTTATTTCACATTAAAAACAAAGAAAAATGTGAAATTACTTTCCTTGGAATACCAACCCAAAGTTTGGAGGGCATTCCCAACAAGGCCAGAGACATGTTTTTGCAAATTCTACTATTTTTCACATAATCGGGTTCGTGCTCACCATCAAGATTGCATCTAGTTAAATATCAACAAAATAGAAAACATGAGTAATGTTAGGTTCTCTCTTAGCTACCCAACGATGTAATTTTTTTCACCTTTTGACAATATTAAGCCTTTCATCCATAATTTCTTTTGATTGTATGTCTATTTAGTGGCAAAAAGCAGTGTTTGGTGTTTTTTTTGTTATAAACTATCCGTTCATCAAAATTTCAAATAAATTACACTTTTAGAAACTGGACTTGATTCTACAAATTTTAAAAAAAATAATAAAAAAAAATCATTTATTTTCAAAAAAATTTAGAGGGAGCACGGACAAAATTCTGCTTTTCAGGAAGTGCCCACTTATAAAATTAGTAAAAAATCAAATATTCATTAAAAAATTATTAGAAAATTTTTGCATCAACTAGATACTGTTAGCTAACTTCTGACTATAGCGATTTTAAAAATACTACAAAAAAGCTCAACATGCTCAGGTCGTACAAGAGTTGCTATGTTATGTTTTTATGACAAAAACAACACCAATTTGTGTACATCCCTCTTTTGAACCCCTTAATCTCAACCATTTTCAAAATAAATTAGTAGTTTAGAAAGTAGACTCAGAGTACTTCGAATCCTTGTTTTTGTTCCATCTCAAAATTTTGAGTGTAACTATCCTCAATTTCACGTCCAAGGTCAGCATTTCCTGATTTCAGAAAAAAAAAGTGGCCACTTAAGCCCCCTTTTTGGGAACCATCTTGGTGCACTTACCCATATGTATGGTGGTTTCTTTGAAATCTACTCATGTGTCACCATGTCCATGGAAGATGGTGATTCAACAATCAAATTAGGTATATATGCTCAATCAAAAAGAAGGTGATAAACTAGGATCAAGTGATAAATGATGATGAACAAGATCTAAAGAAAATTATGGTTTAACAACAATAGTGTAATGGTTATCATCAAAGAGGAGAGATAACCCCTCAAATGCATCCTCCAAGTATGCAATATGAGACTTACAAAGAAAATTAGATGTATACCTATCAAATTTTCATCCCACAAAGTCAAATCTAAAACACAAAGATGGTCCTAATGAGAAAGAGTGGTGGAAGTCTCAATCAATGATTCTTCAAAAGGAATTAATGAATTTTGAAGGATCAACAATTGTATTTGAAGGAGAAGGAGAATATTAAGAAACTTCATTATCCTCATCTAAAAATTCAAATGTTTTCAAAGAAGAAAACTGTAAAATAACATCATAGTCATATGGTATGTTGTTTAAAGCATCAAGAGGTATAAGAAATTTTGAAATATGATCATCTTGGAATGGTTGTGTATCGCAATCCCCATATATCTCCTCAATACCTTTATGATCCTACAATAATCATGAAAATTGGATAAATAGAAAAATGTTGAGCTCATATATCCAAATGGGACAATTGACTTCAATCAACAATAACATTCAACAACAAAAAATATAATAATGAGACTTGCACCATTGGAAATTTATTGGAACCAACTTTCTAGTAGTATCTCATTCATAAAAATTTGATACCCAAGTCAAAATTTATGGCTCCCAAGAAAAAAGTACCCTATTAGGGCCTTACAGCCAAAAAATTGATGAGTAGTGGCCCATTAAATTTATGCTCATCAAAAAAAATTTAAAAAATCACTTAAATTGTACCCCTACACAATAGGTGATGCCTATAGAGTATGGTGACCAGTTCAGAGAATATTCTCTATGAATATTTTAGGTTTTGCAAACGGATTAAATTGTATGGTCATATGGATTGTAAATTTTTTTTGTTGGTCAAATTTGCAACCCTTGCCAAAAATACCAAAAAAAAAATTGTCGTCCAAAATTAAAGCATTTGATATCAAAATAGGGGTTTGTGTGCCTCTTGGACTCAATAGTGAGGTTTATTTTGTCTCAAAGTGCACCCAACAATATCTCATTCCCAAAATAGCCTCATGTATAATATAAGGAGTTTGAAGATTTGGAGTTTTGATACCATGTAGGAGTTGATAGTGAACTCCCACAACCCAAGATCAACTGTAAAACACAAAGATATCCTTCCAAAAGAGAGTATGGCAAGATAATATTTTTTATAATGATACAATAATGTACAATGATCAAAAATAGATCAATGATAGTACATCCCCTATATTAAAAAGTGTACAAGAGGCCTTTCTTAAATAGGAAAGGTGAGAGATGGGATTAGACAAGATTTGGACAAGTGTCTTAATTGTACATGACATGAGACAACAATCATTAAATGACCTAGAACATAAGAAGTAAATGAAAAAATTATAAGATAAGATCTTATGATAGCTAAGACTTCTAGAAATATTCCTAGGGTCCCTAAGTAAACTTAACATGTGAACATGTCCTACTAAGTGAGCTAGTTAGGTAAAACACCTTGTTCACACCAACACTCATTAAGTGAACAATAATTGACATAACTAAACAAGTATGAACAATTTGAAGCTTAAAATCTTTAAAATAAAAGCATTCCAAACTAGGTTTCTTTAAGATGTGCTCATTAGGTGAATAATAATTGACATTACAAAATCAAATATGAGATTTATAAACTTTGAACTAAAATTTTATAATTTACAAAATATTTTTCACACAACCAACATGTAGGAAAAGCTTGGAACCCTAAAAGGTCTTCATTAAATGTAAATATTTAATAATTCAAAAATATCATATTGTGAAAATCCCAAAATTATGCTCCAAACCAAGCACACCTCCCACTATTTTCAAGGAGAATAAAATAAGCATTAGAAGACCAAGAAATTACAAATAAATAGGTCATCAAAACTAGACAAGACTTACTTATTAGACTAAACTAACAAAAGTTTGGTTTTAAAACTCCACAATAAACTGGGGATGAATCTTAATAAATTGATTGGTGTAAGAAATTGGGTTCAAGTGACAAGAAGTAGTGTAGTCCTGTGTGAAAATTTTGTGTATCTATATACATGTACCAATTTTCTAGTATTCTAAGGCTCTTTTTGTAAGAATCGCTTTTAATATTTCAATGGTATTTTGTAATCACTAAATATTTATATTTAGTAGAAATTTTACTAAAATAAATAAATTAGGTCTTTTCATGGTATGATTTTTTAAAATTGTTAAATATTTACATTTAGTAGAAAAATTTTAAGGGTTTAAAGCTTTACTATATTGTAGTTGGCCATGTCATTTTAGACTACCATACTTAGGAATGTGTTCCCACTCTTTGCATTTGTCAAAGATTCTATAGAAATGGTTTATATTCATGTAGCATTGATTGATTGGTCATGGGGTGTGTTAGATTTTTTTATACCATGGGTTTCAATAGTTTTAATTTTGGGAAACTATTCATGGTTTTTCCTCTTTATTTCTCTACAAATTATATGCTTTGGATAGTTCTTTCATGGGTCTTTTACATGTCAATCAAGGTTATTCTATTGGAATGTAGATAAATTGAAGAGAGAAGTTGAATGTATTATTGTAATGTACTTGTTATTAGATTAACACAAATTTGTGCTTTCTTTGGTCATGGAGATTTTATTTTGAAAGGTTTTCTCCATGTAAATATCTATTTTATGTGTTTATTGATGGGTTTGTTAATTTTTAATTTTTTAATTTGAACTTTCTCACACTTATCTTATGGCTAATTACATGATGCTTTAATTGGAAATCTAGATGTTCACAATAAGTGAAAAAGTTTTTATTGTAGTTTTCACCTTATTTGTCAAGACCTATTACAAACAATTTGAATGGATTTTATATAATTGTGAGTTAGTTGTAGTCCATACATATGCAAATGGATGATGTGGGTCAATGCATTACCCTATTGTATTATTTGTTAGATTTGTGGGATAATCTAGTGATGGCTATTAAATAATACCACAACAAAACTTATGCCAAGTGATGAGGTGGTGGGTTTTAAAATCTCAAACAATTTAAGATGGAAAACTATTTAAGGTGGTGGTTTTTAATCAAGGATGTGTTGATTGCTAGTTGTAGATCAAAGGAGAAAGGAAAGAACAAGAAAAGGGAAAGATCCAAATCTAGAGAGTGATTTAAGTCTTTTGAAAGATCCAAAGTTAAATGTTGGAAATGTGGCAAACCAAAGACATAAAGAAAGAGTACAACAACAACAACAAAGAAAGAATAAAATGATGATTAGAATCGAGAACTTTTGAAGATGACATTGATGAAACATTTACATTTTAGCCTTGGCTATACATGCATGTGAAGATGCATGGACCATCAACTTTAAAGGTTTTGTCAACATGACTCACCATAAAGTGTGGTTTTCTAATTATGAGTGCTTCAATAGGGGAAGGAATCTTATTGTTAGAGTGGTTTTCTAATTATTGTTGGGGGAGAGGGGCCCATAATGCATCAAGGTCCAATAGTGGGGAAAGAAGTATCCTTAGTGGGCCCCATAGTGGAACACTTTAATATCCAATTGCAAAACACTTTTTATCCATAAAGTACGCAAAGTGTCTAACCATGTGATGCCACATCAGCGCACCAATAAAACAAGACTTAGTGCACCACTATCGGTCTCACTTTTTTTTTGGGCCTTTTTGGATACCTCAACAAAAAGCATGCGGATATGGCATCATATTTGATGATGTGGCCCTAAAACGAAATATAGAAGCACATGAGTTGCCAAATAAACTTTTGTATAGAATTGGGAGTGATTTGAAATTTTCATGTAGGATTTTGAGAAATGTGAAGTTAGGGTGCTCCACTATAGGCCCCTCTTCCCTAGATGTGTTAGTGTGACTTTATTAGATTTAGTGATAGGAAGGTCAAGACTTTGTAGAAGTTTTGTAAATTTCAAGTTTGACACATAATCTATTATATATTAGTAAGATGAACAATTTAAATATGCAAATAATCTACACCAAGAAAGGTTTTAAAATAGTTATAAATAGACTCACCAAAATTCAAATGAACTTTTGAAAAAGTTAGAACACTCTTAAATATATATATATATAGATTAATAAGTACACGATATAATAGAGGTGAAGACTATAGCGAAATATGTTGCAATATTTGTTTGTAAAAGGTCCTCATATTACTCTTCTCACCATGCAATAAGACTTTTCAAAATGAAATATTTTAGGTGAGCTGTCCTAATAATCACCCTTTATTTCCTATCTAGAAAATTGCAATGCTTGCCCAATTCTGAACAGAATTTCCTTCCAATTTCCAAGTCAACAGCTACTGCTATTCCAAGACATGATTTACCCACCCAAAACTAAAGGAGGGTAAGAGGAACACGGCAGTTTGAAGGCTTCTTTCTATAAATAAGTTATGTATCCAAAGCAGTAATGGTATATGGCCGCCATGCCTGCTTCTCAAACCAAACAGTTTCTGTGTCTCCTGTTTCTTCTCCTTTTATTTCAAGCAGGTATTATCAACTTATTAACCTCCTCTTTTATGATGGTGACTTTATTTGTTTGTTGTATTTTCGAGTGCTTATACAATGTCTTTTCTTTTGCAGGTATGTCTTGGAGCGTACGTTCAATGCTGAGAGAGCCGAGTGGATCAAAGATAGATGACAGAACATCAGGGTTGTTAAAAAGGAGAATGGCAAGGGAATCCAGATTAGCCCCACCGTCTCCTTTAGTCAACAAAGGAAAGTCCTACCGAATTGTTCCTCCTGCACCTGCACCTGCACCTTAATCAGGCTACTCTGCTTTTTCGATTTTCTTCCTTCAGTTACCTTAGTCATTTTCTTTTGTAAGAAATTGTAATTTTTAAGAAAAGTGCAATTATATAATTGTTAAAAAAAATAAAAAATTAATGGTTATGTATTGAATAATTTTATATATTCTATTTTTTATTTTGTAATTGTTGAGAGTATTATTTGAGTTTTTTTTTTAATTTTAAAATGAAAGGGGAAAAATTAAGGTTAAGAAAAAAAAATTAAAATTTCTTATATATGTTTGTAAATGAAATGAATCTTATATTTAATGTCCAAACATCTAATATGGGGTTTTCATTGTAAGAGGATTTAGGATCATCATTTTACAAATCTTCGAATCTTTTGTTATAGTTTAAATTATTTGTCTTTCCCTTTTATTACTTGTAACCAGAAACAAATGATAAAAAAGAAAAACATTTGGAATTACAATGTCATATGAGATTATATGCGATGAAAATGCTAATGGTCAAAAAGATGTTTGCCAAGCACAAGTTCCTTAAAGAATTTTGTAAATTGAACATTATGTTTGTCATCATTATTTCTCTATAATTCTTGCCTTCCACTAATGGAACATGTTACTTGATAGCTAATTTTACATTAGCCAAACTAGTTGCTATGAAATAATCAATAAAAATATACAAATCTAGTGGTGGGGAGCCCTAGCTCATGAATTTGTGGCTAATTTGGTTCTATGATATCTTAGCTATAATTGGTCTTTATAAATGAATTTATCGTAAGGTTTTCAAGTTTTTTTTTACAAATGTTGTCTAGAAATTCATTGACAAAATTTTGAGCAATATCATAGTGAAGATCTCCAAAATGCAAAGCCTTTATAATTATGTCCATTTTAAGAGAATGGCATGATTTTCATTTTTCATAGATTTTAGATGACTAAATTTTCTTAGTCTAAGAGCATTATAGGGGGTTCTTTACAGTTATAATGTTGTTTATTCTTTGTAGAAAGAACCAAGGACTCATTTCCCATACATTTTTCTCAATTTGAAACCTATTCTATTTTTCTTTTAGGGTATGCACTTTTGGTATCATATATTGAGATGATATAGTGGTAGAATTATCATCTAATATTTAAGATGGTTGAAGAATTAAAGCTTTTGATTTAGAAAGTTATATCAGTTTTTTTTTTAAATATTTTTTAAGAAATATATAATTGAAGTTTTATTTTTCAATACTTTTTAATCTAAGTTGTTTATGGCACAAGCTGTAATTTTCATAAAATTTTATTTTTTAGCATTGCTTAAAATTAGTGTATTCTCTAATATTCATGCATTTAACAATTTTATAATTTCTACTATAAGATTTTCCTTGTCACTTAGAACATTATCTTAGATGAATCTTCCTAATTTCAAAACCTTATTAAGCAATCTTAATCAAAATAAAACTTATTAGCTTCTAAGTCAATAATTTGGGTGGACTTTCTCTCAGTGTCTAGTGTGTTTTATTTTTGGAAATATCTCAAGAATGTATGGTATTTTTCATAGAGTAAACAATCTTTTTAGATATTTTTTAATGAATACTTGTGTCTTATATTAATTTAAATAAAAAGTTACACATATTCAAAATAAAAGAGACGGTGGAAAAGTCACATCTTAAAGTTCATACAAGCCATAGCCTTAGTTGATGAACCCAAAGAGACAAGAGAGGAGGCCATTAACCAAGAGATAAGCCACTAGCAAGGGTATATCATCATCATATAGCTTTCTCCAAATTTCATCAAGGTATATGTCATCAAGAATAGGCTCTTGATGCAGAAGAAGGTACTACCCTCTCGCTATCCAAAACTCACAATAACCAACAAACAATACTCTGCCCAAATTACTTGTAGAAAAAAATGCTCTATCATTCAATTTCACCAATTAAATATTTATCTTTGAGTGCAAATTCATGAAAACCAAAGAGAAACAAAAATGTCACAACTTTCAACATATAAATCCATCCATCCATTACTTTGTGACATAGTGGCAATGATGAAACTCTATAAAATTCTTCTTCAACGATTATTGGAGCTCTTCAAAAAAATTCTAGTACAAGCGTATTTAAATGTGACTTGATATTTTCCCATTAAATGTCTTTTCCACTTCCAAATTCACATTTTTGTTTGCCTACAACAGAGAACATCCACCAAAACTAAAAAAAATAAGACAACTCCAACAAAACTGAAACACCATCTTTTTGGTTGGTGCAGGATTACACATTTTCCGAGGATGCTCCTATATCAACTCCCAGCTACTAATCATACCCTCTCCAATTTATTCTTCAATAGGGGCTAAGTGTCACAAGCAAGAGAAATGGCCAAAGAAAGATGAGGAGAGTTTCTATAGTTTGGCTATCCAGAGAATCTAGAATCATGAGGCTCAAAAGAGGTTAAAGGTGAGAAGGATAGTTAAGACAAACCACAAGCAATCTAATCCTTAGCTCTTCTTGGAGTAGTCTATGAAGCATGTGTTTGAGATTCATGTCCAACACAAGCACTTTGACTACATCCACATCGATTTCCATGAGGGGAATGAACCCTATTGGAAGGTATATTCAATGGCACTCTGAAAACCTACACTATTGGAAGGTAGATTCAATGGCACTCTGAAAAGCTAGACTATTGGAAGGTAGATTCAAAGGTTGTTGGGTTTTCATGGAAACAATTGAATGGTTATTTGAGGATGGTCATTGTCATTCAACAACAAAAAAAATTGTTGCCCATCAAAGCAAGATAGAGAAGGATACAAGGGGAGTGAATACTTTGTGTGCAGGTTCAGTCGGCTAAGAGAACGCTTTTAATGTTTTATTGGAGGAGACAAACAACATGCGCAGAATTCTTGAAGATTTGCAAGGATAGTTGGAGTCAAAAGAAGTTATATTGTGTTTGTACAGACCCATAAGACCATTGCAATTGTAGAACCTCCACATGTAATAGCATTCAATGGTGAGTGAGATGTTAGATTTTATCTAGTCATTTGGGTTTTCTTTAGATGAAATATCATATTATGTGATTATGCCATATGTACTTGCTTTATTTTATTAGTTTTTTAAATATTTATGTATATTAATATTATCATGGGATAAGTAAAAACATGTAGAACAGTTTGATGAGAGTGTAGATAGGGTTAGCAATAAGTATTTTTATTTTATTATGTATCACTAGGACTATCAATCTAATGATTTATGAATCAAGTGGTATCAATGTCTGAAGAAATAGGTCATTGACAAGGTTTTGGATAGTTTATGTCATATATAAGGTCAAGAGGTAGTGAGAACTTGGCTATTTATGAATCTGAGATTGAAATAAAAGAGTGGAATTAGGTTGTAAGAGCTATGGCTGGCAAAGGAGAGGAGGAAGGCAAATTTCATTTTAAATTCACTTATGAAGAAGATGTGTGATGAGGGCGCGGCCAAAGACTTAGAAAATAACCCACAAACAAGAGAATAATTTTATTATTCAGAAAATGGAGCTTCTTACATGCAGAGGATCTCAAATCCCCAAGTTCTACAACACATGCAAGTTACAGAAAGCTACATAATCACCCTTTCGCAATATGCGAGTTTATCCCCAAAAAGTTACCCAAAAATTAGAAACCCGCCCATAAATAGAGCTCCTCTTTAGTTTGGAGCCAAAAAAACATTCAAATTTGAGTTTAGGAGGTTTGGCGCCAAAAAATTACAACTTGAAGTTCAAATTTCAAAAGAACATTTGCAATTGTATCTTCTAGAAAGTGCGCCAACTTCCCGGGGCCATAACTTTTGATCCGGGACTCTGATTCGTGAACCGTTTGAACCGTTGGAAAGGTCTCAAAGTCAATAACGTGCTTGAAATCTACTACGCCAATTTTGGCAAGTTTTGGGGCCATTATGGGAAATCTAAGTGCTTCAAATCTAACTCGGAAGATTTTTAGGTGCAAATCTGGAAACTAAAACTACAATATCTTTCAACCCAGGAATAGAAAATAAAAACCATAAATTGGGAATTTCATTATGACGAAAGGGTATCCAAAAATGTAAAAACATCTAAAAACCAAGAAACTTGAAATTTAACTATTTTTGGGTGATGCAAGATTGCCCTTACACCACTAGATGCTCTTGCATCAGACACCCAGGGTAATTTGAGAAGTGACCCATCACGTCTCAGGTGGTTGAGGAAAACCCAACCAGTCAACCGCTTCCTTAGATAGCTAGATGAATCTTCCACAACCTTCCTCTCCATTTCACTAGATATTCTTCATACTACCTATTTACGGTACTCTTTCCCACATGACTATCCAAGATTGCTTCAATCTCCTCCCTTTCTGAAGTAGGTGTTGGAATGTCATACTACCCTATTGCTAGTGCTTCCTCTGTTCCACCTTCATGATACTCTGTCAAATCTGAAATGTTGAACACAGGGGAAATGTTGATTCCATCAGGCAACTCTACCTCATATGCATTCCCTGAATCATGCTTCTTCAAAATCTTACAGGGACTGAATTTCTTCATCTTCAATTTGTTATAGGTTCCCATGGGAAACCTTTCTTTCCTCAAGTGGACCATTACTTCATCGCCAATCTGAAACTCCTTATTCCTCCTTTTCTGATCTGCCTTAGCCTTATATTGCATATTCATCTTATTAATGTGTTCTTGTACCTTCTCATGTATATTCTTGATGTGCTCTACAAAATATTTGGCTTGCACTTATTTTCTTCTCTTGGTCCATCTTCCTCAATTTTGGAGCTATTCTAGGGGGCTACCTCCATACACAATCTGGAATGGTGATCTACCAATGCTTCTATTGACAGAATTGTTGTAAGAAAATTCTTCCTAGGGTAAGATCAAGTCCCAACCCATGGGTTTATCTCCTACCAAACATCTCAGTAGGTTACCCGGACTCTTGTTAACAACCTCTATCTGCCCATCTGTTTGTGGATGGTGTGCGAACCCGAACTTCAACTCGTCTTCAGCTTCTTCCACAAGGTCCTCCAAAAGTACCCCACAAATTTGGTGTCACGATCTGAAACAATACTCTTTGGCAAACCATGTAGCCTCACCACCTCTTTGAAGAACAAGTCAGCAATGTGGACTGCATCATGGGTCTTCTGACATGGAATGAAATGTGCCATCTTTAAAAACCTATCAACCACCACAAAGACTGAATCATTCCCTTCTGTGTCCTTGGCAAACCAAGAACAAAGTCCATACTTATATCCTCCCATGGCCTCTCTAGTATAGGTAAGGGCTGATATAAGCTTGTATTCTAGCTCACTCCCTTAGCCATCGACATACCACAGCTTTGTACAAACTTCTTCACATCCTGTGACAACTAAGGCCAATAATAATGCTCACTGATAATGGCAATGGTCTTATCCCGACCAAAATGTCCTGCCATTCCTCCACTATGCTTCTCCTTTATCAAGTTCTCCCTCATGGAACTCCTCAGGATACACAATTTACTTCCCTTAAATAACATGCCATCTTGGATTATGAAATCTAGCCACCTTGTCCTATCCACTATAACAGGTTCCTTGCAAGCTTTCCAAGCCTCTGTGAAATCAGGATCTTCTGCGTACAATGTCTTAAGTTCATTGAAGCCAACCACTTCAATCTGCATCTTTGTCATCAATGTATGCCTCCTACTTAAGGCATCTACAACCCTATTTTACTTCCCATTCCTATGTTTCAAAACAAAGGTATAAATCTGCAAAAACTCTACCCATTTCATATGCCTCTGATTTAATTTTCCCTGACTATTTAGGTACTGTAAGGCCTAATGATTAGTATATATAACAAATTCCTTCGGCAACAAATAATGTCTCCATTTCTTTAATGCTTGAACTATTGCATAAAATTCCTGATCATATATAGAATACTTTCTCTTTGCGTCATTTAAATTTTCACTAAAATAGGCAATGGGCTTACCTTCTTGGCTCAACACTACTCCAATGGCACAACCACTGGCATCACAATCCACCTGAAACACCTTGTTGAAATCTGGGAGGGCTAGAACAGGTTGCTATGTTACCTTCTACTTCAACAGTTCAAAACTCTTTGCCGCTCCAGTGCTCCATTTGAATTCTTTTCTATCCCCTCTCATTGTTTCAATCAGGGGTCCACAAATACTACTGAAGTTTCTAATGAACTTTCTATAAAAACTGGCCAAACCATGAAAAGATCTCACCTCAGTAGTAGTTCTTGGGTTAGGTCATTCCAGAATAGCCTTCACCTTCTCTGGGTCCATCTTGAGACCTTCTGCTAAGACAAAAAACCCCAAGTACACTAACTCCCTCTTTACAAAACTACACTTCTTCAGATTAATCAACAGTTTCTCTTCTCTTAACTTCTCAAAGGCTCTCCGAATATGCATCAAATGCTCATCCAACATCCTAGAAACTTCTTCTGGAACCTCCTCACTATCCTCCTTACTCACTCTAGGAATCAATGCATAACACACACGCTCATGCTTCATACCTTCTAAAAATTTTCTTCCATCTACATAACAAATTCTAGCACTATTGCATACCTTTTCTTCAGTCTCCTTCAGGGGTTTCAACTTGTGATGAACCTCATCCTTTGTCAAAGAATAAGTGTTTGCATGGCCATCATGTATAGCTCGCCTATCGAACTGCCACGGCCTCCCCAACAACATGTGACATGCATCCATGGGAATGATATCATAGAGTACCTCATCATGGTAGCTCCCGATCTTGAACTTTACTAGGCACTGCTCATTGACCAAAACTTTGTGGTCTTTTTGCAACCAGGAAATCCGATACGGATGCGGGTGTCTTTCCCTCTTCAGCTTCAACTTTGTGACCATCTCTTTTGACACTAGATTATCGGTGCTCCCACTATCAATAATGACATCACAAAAAAAAAATTCACACTTGCACCTTGTGTGAAACAGATTCTTCTTCTGTTCTAGTTCCTTTTCCTTAGTCACCAGGGCTCTCCTAATCACTAGGGCTTCTCCTCTTTCAACATCATCTGAATGTTCAGATTGGGCCTCCTCATCTGCATGCGCAACCCTTCCATGACCTTCTGGCCTTTTGTCTGCCCTTCCTTGGTGTTGTGGACATTCATAGGCTCGATGCCCTTCTTCACCACACTGGAAACACGTTCCTTTGAAACCACCTCTTCCAGATCCTTGTCCATATCTCTCTCGTCCTCTACCTCTTTGATCACCACTGTTTTGATCACAAGGGCGGTAGAAGTTGTCATTCCTTTGGCTTCGCTGGTACCCACATCTTCACTTTTCTTTTCATCATTATTTCGGCTTCCTGAAGGTCTTCCACTGCCCCTTCCACTTTGACCTCCTCATCCTTTTTTCTTGCCATCAAATCTTTTGTTCAGCTTCTCTTCCACCTTCAGAGCAAACTGATACACATCCTCAATGGTGGTCATTCTGACTAGGCTTAACTCCTCCTAAATTATCGGTCGTAACCCATTAAGATATTAGGCTACCTTCTCCTTATTGGCCTCTGTGTGGCATGTTCTAATGATTATTTTATGAAATTCTTCAGTATATTCTTTCACAGATCTACTTCCTTGCTTCAACCCTTGCAATTTCTTTAACAGATCTAATTCGTAGTCCACTGGTATGAACTGCTTCTTCATTTTCTCTACCATGTGATCCCATCTGGTGATATTTCCTTTTCCTCTTCAATTTCTTTCCAATTGGACCTCTTTCCACCAAATACTGGCATGTCCCTTTAGCTTCATTTTCACAAACTTAACCCGATCTAGGTCCTCTATTTCCTCATACTCAAAATATTCTTCTAGCTCGTTGATCCAGTCAATCAACTGTTTTGATTTCAAACTTCTGGAATAACTGGGGACTTCTGCTCTAGGTTTTTTCCCAATCTTCAAAATGGCCCTTATTAGTCACATTTGGTCTTGATCAATTGCTTCTTCTTCCTCTTCTACATTTGAACCTTCTTCCTCTCCTTCATCCTCACTTTCCTCCCTCAGGTTTAACCCTCTTCTCAACTACTTTTGTAACGCATCAATCTATCTTTGGAGGGCTGCCAGTGCATCTCTTCCACCAGCAATTCTGCTACCTCGACCACCTCTGGCACCACCACGCCTACTAGGCATCACTCTTGGAGGCATCTTTCTTGACCTGGACCCATAACCATGGTCCTGGTGCGAACTGCCTCACAATCGGCAATTTGTCCACACACTCAAGAAAACCTGGCTCTGATACCACTTGATGAGGGCATAGCCTGAGACTTAGAAAATAACCCATAAACAAGAGAATAATTTTATTATTCAGAAAATGGAGTTTCTTACATGCAGAGGATCTCAAATCCCCAAGTTCTACAACACATGCAAGTTACAGAAAGCTACAAAATCACTCTTTCGCAATATGCAAGCTTGTCCCCAAAAAGTTACCCAAAACTTAGAAACCCGCCCATAAATAGAGCTCCTCTTTAGTTTGGAGCCAAAACAACATTCAAATTTGAGTTTAGGCG
This sequence comes from Sequoia sempervirens, assembly GCA_007258455.2. NCBI lineage: Eukaryota > Viridiplantae > Streptophyta > Pinopsida > Cupressales > Cupressaceae > Sequoia > Sequoia sempervirens. The sequence continues at coordinate 19,090 of VDFB02321762.1, forward strand.
GTTTGGTGCTGAAAAATTACAACTTGAAGTTCAAATTTCAAAAGAACATTTGCAATTGTATCTTCTAGAAAGTGTGCCAACTTCCCGGGCCATAACTTTTGATCCGAGACTCCAATTCGTGAACCATTTGAATCATTGGAAAGGTCTCAAAGTCAATAACGTACTTGAAATCTACTATTCCAATTTTGGCAAGTTTTGGGGCTGTTCTGAGAACTCTAAGTGCCTCAAATCTAACTCAGAAGATTTTCAGGTGCAAATCTGGGAAACTAAAACTACAATATCTTTCAACCCATGAATAGAAAATAAAAACCATAAATTGGGAATTTCATTATGACGAAAAGGGTATCCAAAAATGTAAAAATATCTAAAAACCGATAAACTTAAAATTTAACTATTTTTGGGTGATGCAAGATTGCCCTTACACCACTGGATGCTCCTGCATCAATGTGGCAAAAATCTTTGATTCAATGGGAAAGATTGATAAGATTGACAAGATTGAAAACTCCATGCAATGCTTTGCCTATAAAATGGGAATACTTAAGCATAAGGAGGAATAACCAATAAATACTAAACCAAAGATTGACATATAACCATATGACAGGGACAAGTTGGATAAATGGATATCCTAGATGGACATGTATTTCAACCATCATAAGCTAATTCCTCACCAACAAATTTCATTTACCAAGCTCAAGTTATATGGCTAGGCTCTCGTGTGGTACAAGAGCTATGCATTATGCCTTGAATATTAAAAAATTACTCCCATTTTAAAGTGGGAAGACTTCAAGAAATTTTTGAAGAAAAAAAAATCATCTATTATAGAGGACAATGTTAACATCGAGAAGTTGGATAAATGAATATCCTAGATGGACATGTATTTCAGCCATCATAAGCTAATTCCTCGCTAACAAATTTCATTTACCAAGCTCAAGTTATATGGAAAAGTTCTCACATGGTACAAGAGCTATGCATTCTGCCTTGAATAATAAAAAACCACTCCATTTTAAAGTGGGAAGACTTCAAGAAACTTCTGAAAAAAAAAAGTTATTACATCTGTTATAGAGGACAATGTTATCCAATGGTGTTACATATGGTAGTGTCAAGGATAAAGTGTACAAGAATATATTATTGAATTTTAGAGGGGAATTTCATTGATTAGATATGTCATGGAGAAGGACATACTAATGAAGTATATATGTGGGCATATCAGACACTTAAAAACACTAGTGCTCATGGAAAAGCCTCAAGACATTGATGAAGTGTGTGATCATGCCCATTATATGGAGTTGGGTCAAAAAAGGTGTCCTCTTTCATGAATAAAAATAGAGGAAGGGGATAGTAGCAATGAGTTCAAAATCACACAACCTTTGACGAAGCTGACTATGAACAACCACCAAATCCAAAAGGGATGAAAAATCTTTATGGAAAAGGTTATGAGCTTATGAAACAACTTGGATACAGTGGAAAAGGATGTGGTGCTAGAGAACAAGGTATCAGTGTCCCTATAGAGCCTCACATGCAAGAAAATACTAGTGGTCTTGGTTATTATCCCTCAAAAGATGTAAACAAGCCTTCACTTTAATGTCGACACTATCACAAAAGATTCTCCTAAACTGACTTTAACAATAGCGCATCCTAAACTGATAGACACTTGTGGTCTTAATTGTTATCATTTGCAAGAAACAAAGAAATCTTCGTTTAATGTCAATACATCATCTCACAAAACACTAACGATTTGAATTCAATAGATTTTACACCCTCTTGTAAAGGAGAGAACAAAATATCTTAATCTAAAGAGCCTTGTGTATGTATTACACCTAATACTAAGCAAGAGACATCTTTTTTCGCAAAATAAAAGAACACCTTCTACCATTGATCAAGAGAGTATCTTGACGAGACTCCTCCAAGATCGTATGATCTCTCTCCCTCCAAGAACACAAAATAAATTCTACTACAAGAGTTCATTTTGTAAATATCATAGAGTTCATGGTCATGCTACTAATGAATGTAAGGCTTTAAGCAGAAAAATTCAACATCTCAAGGAGTGTGGTGCTCTTCCTTGTATTGAAGCACCCTTGTTTGTTTTCCAAATTGACAACTTTCACAAACAACATTGACAAGCTTTATGATTCTAGGTAAATCTCTTACTGCATGAACTAAACTAATTCTTGCCAAATTATCAAAATTCATGTGACACATCCTCTGGTGCCATAACCAACTATCATTAATCTGAGACATAAAGCAATGACCATCAACACCCTTAAGCCGATAGATGTTCTCTTACCAACAACAATCATAGTTTTGAATCCTTTTCCTAATCTCACATGTTTCATCCTTAAACACAAGATTGTATCCTTTGCTACATATTTTTCCAACACTCAAAAGGTTATGCCTTAAACCCTTAACATAATAGACCTTGTTAGTGGTTGCTTGCCATCAAAACTAATTGAACCTATTCCACAAATATTAGCTCCTGAATCATCTCCAACTTTAACTAATCCTCCATCATACTTTTCAAGTTTAACAAACTTAATTTTGTCTCCAGTCATATGATTAGAGAATCCACTATCGACTACCCAATAATTATTATCCTCTTTGACATGAAAATAAAATACCAAAGTACCTTCAACTTTATCCTTTAACTCTAGAATACTTTCCTTCACACAACTTTCAAGGTTAGTAGAACCAGATTCTTCTTTTATAGCCAAAAACAAGCATTCATCATCATCAAAATCTCCATAATCAGATTCATCATCAAAAATACCAACATCTTCTATCACATAGTAAAATTTCTTAATTATTTTTTCCTTTATTTTCCTTGTTCCTATTGTTTTAAGCTCTTTTTGGACATCTTGAAGCATAATGACCTATATCACTATAGCTAAAACATTTGAAAGGTAATTTACCTTTATACTTACGAGTACCCTTTTTCATCTTCCTCACAAAGTTAGCTTCCAAATCATCAAGATCTTCTTCACCTGAATCTTCAACCTTCTCTGATTTACCAACCTTGAAAGTAGTCTCAACTTTTGTACCTTTCTTCAATTTTCTCATTTCAAATGTAGTTAGAGTATCAATCAATTGATCTTTGGAATAATTTTCAAAATCAATGGTTCCCTCAATAGCAGATAGCTTTTCACTGTAGCAGTTTGAAAGTGATCTGATAACTTTCTTTACTACTTTAGATTCTTTAACTATTGCACCAAGACCTCTCAGAACACTTACCAACTCATAAACTCTCTATATGTAGCCCTTAATTGTTTCATCTTTAGACATATGCATCATTTCAAACTGTCCCTTCAAGTTTTGCAACTTTTCTTGTTTGACCTTCAGATCTCCTTCATAAATGCTTTCTAGCTTATCCCAAACTTCTTTAGAAAACTTCAAACTCATAACTTTAACTAATTCAGTATTTGAAAGACTATTCACAATAATGAACCTTGCCTTAGCATTGATCTCATGCAGCTTGAATTTTGCATTTGTACTTGGACCATTCAAAGGTGGAATGTATGTAGTCTGATAAGCCTTCTCAATCTCATATCCCTAAGTAGACAGATATCCTTCCATCTTTGTCTTCCAGAATGCATAATCTGAGCCATCGAATCTAGGATATTCCAAAGCAATCTTGTTCGCCATCCCAGATCTACCTTAAGTAATTAAGCTCTTCTCTAAGTGTAGACACATAAAATGTGTCGATTGACATTGTGCATCTGATCCTGACCACTAACATCATTTCATCCTGAATCATCCTTCGGCCTAACCATTTAATCAAATCCCTTTATCTAATTAAATTCATCAATATTCCTCTCTTAATTAAATAAACTAGTTATCTAATTAAGTCACCTCTTCTCGATAATTAAATTAATCATCTTGATCTAATTATCCTATTTAATTAAATAATTAATTTTATTTGATTAAATCTCTAAAGTATATCTATTAAATCAAATAAATTAAAACCTTATTTGGTTTAATCTAACATCATCTTTTTTAATTAAATAAATCAAAATCTTTATTTAATTAATCCCTTATCACATTCTTCTCATTATTTGATTTAAATAAATCCACAAATTTAAGTCAAATAGGCCACATCATTTAACTCTCTTCATTAAATTAATTAACTTTGATTAATTTCATTTCTCCTCATGTTCCATCCTCTAGCTTTTACCACTTGCACATGAAAATAGATTTAATTAATTTATTAAATCTCTATTTTCCTCAACAAGGCATCTTTAAGGAATATTCTCCAAGTTTGAATTCAAAATCCAAGTTGACATGTACATCCAATAAGGAATTTACTCTCTCTTGCATGTCCTTTGCCTTGAGACAAGTGGCATTCAATGCATTCTTTCTTCCCTCTTGCATGTCATTTCAACAAATTCAAAATTCAAAAATAGGCATTTATTGGCACAATCCTTAAAACTTGCGCATCCTCCATCTTGCCATTGGTTGAATGCTAGTCCCACATTGCTCTATTTTGGAAATTCATCCATCTTGGCATTCTATAAATAAGAGGCTTCATTCCTCATTTCATCACCCACAATTTATGGAAAGTTACTATACTCAAATCTCTAGCCATTTTCATCAATACCATTGAGTTCTTAGCTAGGTTATGCAAGTTTTTAGCTTGGAGCACTCACCATCCTTCATCAAAGTGGATCATTCATCAACATTCATCAAGCTTGCATCATAGGAATTGGGAAAGGGCCAATTTTCACATCAAATTGGCACCAATTCCCCCATGGGATCATGAGTTTGCTAGTTTAATTAGGATTCAATCTCTATTTTGTTGTTTTCATTGTATTCTTCACTTATTTTCCTCATTTGAACTTTGTAAATGGATTTCATGGGGAATCCTTGTTCTTGCTTGCATTTGATCATCTAATGTGTTTGTTCTTATTGTTTTGCAGGTATTAGGATTGGGGTTCACACACTAAGGAACCCTTCTCTGATACCAATTGTTGAAATGAACACGAAAATTGAGAGGGGGGTGAGTCAGTTGTAGCAAATTAAACCTTCAAAACCCTCTACAATAATTAAATCCACATGCATTCATTAAACCCTTATTTTGTTAGTATGATTAAACATGGAATGCACATAACAGAGACTAAAATCATAACACCACACACAAGAGAACACCATATTTATGTGGAAAACCTAATGAGGGAAAAACCATAGTGAGGATTAACTCACAATATAAGTAATTGCAAAATCGGTACAAGGGCTCATAGCTAGGGCTCATTGCCACCAAAATAAATACAAGAAGACATGAGAAGAATGTTACACAAGGAATACTTCTCAAGGCAACAAGAATCCACCACAATGCTAGCACACTTTCGTCATCTTCATCTAAGGAATTACTATTGTCAATATTCTCATTTTATTCCATTTTTTTATCTTTCCTAGTAGGAGAGTTTTTAGGAGAAATGCAAACCAAATGTTCTTGAAATTCAAGGGTTGGTTCTTCTAAAATGACTTCATTGCATGTAAGGGAGTTATCAATTGTTGAATTTTCTTTCTCAATAGGGTTTTTCCTAGGTGAAGGGGGAAAACTAAGATTCTCATGACTTTCATCGATCAAAGTATCTTCTTGATAACGAGGAGAGATACTAGGAGAAGGACAAGTATGATTTTCATGATCATTTAAGATTTTATTCCTTTGTTCCCTAATATCTTCCAAAATTGGATAAGTAGGGTAAGGATCATAAAGAGGGTTGTTATAGACCTTAAAGATTTGATCATCTAACACCAATCTATCATCCTCTTCATTTATAATCTCATTCTCTTCCACTAAATTATTCTCACAAGCAGAGAGGGAATGGAGATTAGGTAAAGTAATGTTGAGAAATGTGTCTATGATCTCATTCTCTTGTGCTATAATATCTTCCCAAAGGGTATGAGGAGAAGAACAAGCAAGATCTTCATGATTCTCAATGATTGTATATTATTTCACCAAAATACCTTCATCACTAAAAGGAGAGGTATCGGGAGAAGAACAATTATGATCATCATGATTATCTATGTTTGTATTCTCCTCTACCACATCATCCTCACAAATAGGGGAGATAGGAGGGGATGTAAGTTTAAGGAAAGTGTTAACATTTTCACTCTCTTGCACTAAGAGACTCTCATAACTAGGGAATGCATTAAATGAATGACTAACATGTTTCTTGACTAAATTTTTCTTTGCAAACTTGGAAAAGACCAAAATTAACATTTTTGAACAATAATCTATGCAATGCAATGTAAAGGCCTAGAATGAAATGCAATTTTTCAAATTTCAACCAAGGTAATTTACTAATTACTTTATGCAATGATCTGAAAATGAAATGTTGTGAATGCAAAAATGGAATTAAAAAATGTATGAAATGAAGCTACTTAAGCTAGATTTAGTAAAATGCATGAAACAAAAATTCAACCCACTAGAATAGGTAACCAATGGCAGCAAACAAAAGCAAGAAAAAGTAGATTTGAACCCTGGAAACTGTAGCTCCAAACTCCATAGGGACTAAGACGCCAGTAAGAGCGTCTTGGTCCTACTAAAGGAATTTTGAGGTTCCAAAAACTGGAATAGAATGAAGTCAACTCAGACAGGATTCTAAGGTAAAAACCCAAAGAGGGACTAAGATGCCAGTAAGGTCGTTTTTGTCCCAGAGGAGGTTTTTAACAGAAAAATAGCAAATTCTAAGTTGTTAATAGTGTTCCCAGATTGCCTACTCAGAGACTTGATGTTTGGAAACATAAAATTGTGCAAATGAATGTGTGTGCGTGAAATGTGGGAGAGTTATTAAATCAACACAAACACCAATGAGATGCATTATATTAGAGATTTAATCAATAAAACTGAATCAAATTGAAACAAGATTAAATTCCTAAAAACGTTCCATTGTTCTATATTCTCAAGGATTTATTAAACCATATTGGCTCTCATATTTTTGTATATGCACTATGGTTGTTAAAATGACAATTTTAGAAATGAGATGTTGTTCTAAATGCAAGAAATCTAAGTTCCTACATGATATTGCATGATGTAAGTGGTAATAGTGATATTTGACAAATGGATAATGATGTTAGATTATACAATGTTAATGTTATGGTATGAAGCTAGGGTGATTCTACATATGCTCAAATATAAACCATGAATATGATAAACTAAAATGCAACTATAAATCAAAGCATAATATAAAGCAAAGCATGGTTCTAAGTTAACATGATGCTACAATGCAAATTTGTTAAAATGCTAAACAATGATATAAGACTCCAAATGCTCCAATGCTTCAAAAGATATTCCTGCATAATAACTCTACTCAAATGTGGGATGCAAAATACTATGGCAAAGGGTTGTATTTATAGACTTTTCCAAACATCTTGTGATGTGGGAGCGATTGACGGTCCAAATTCAAACAAGAGGGATGAATGGTGGAGATGGAGAGAATCAAGAAGAATGTTCCCTTGACCAAAGACAACATGCCAAATAGATGAAGGAATCCCTTGACCAAAGACAACATGCCAAATGGATGGAGGAATCAAGTGTGTGAGAAAAAGATCATGTGTTTGAAATTTTGTTGAAGATTTAATTTCATGTGACCTTGGTGAGGTGGCATGAAAAGTTGTAGACATGTGCTTGAATTCCAAATTTGGGATTAGTGAGAATTAATTAAATAAAACAAACTTTAGAAATTTGTTTATTTAATTAAATTAGAGGAATGTGATTTTAGATTTGGAAAATTAGAAGATATGAACTATATAAATAAATTGAGAATTTATTTATACATAGATGAAATATTAATTAAATAACTGGTATTTAATTAATTAAATGTCTTGACCGATTTTAGGTGTATACATTTTGCCCCTCTTTGAAGTAATGTGTTTTCACGTTGCTTCAAAGAAAAAATTTTGCTATTGATGTCAACAATTTTTTTTTGATGCCCCAGATGCTGATTTTCAAGTGATGACGAATATATGCCCCCTCAGGAGATAAATCGGTGAATTTTTTGATTTTTAGGATTTTTTAAAAAAATTGAAAATTTTGATGATTTTTCGATGATTTGATAATGATCTCAAAATTTTTTGCCTCAAAAATGATTTATCTCCCTAAAAATGATGTTAAAGTCACCTGGTGATGATTTGATGAATTAAAGCCCCTTTGAAAATAAAATAAAACATCCCCATAAAAATGCCACTCAATTAACCTTAAAAGGTTAAAAAGTTGGTTTAGAAAGTTCATTTGTGCATTTGTGATTATGAAAACTTGAGAGAGATTGAGTGATTTGGAAATTTGGAGCAGAATGGTGATCCCCTACCACATGCATTAGTTCGAGCAAGTCAGGCGTCACAACTGCCTAGCGGCATACAATCCTCTGATATGTACCTAAAAACTTCCCTCGTAATTTGTGCATTTGATTTTCCCTCTTGTTTTTATGTTTTAAATCAGATTTTATTTTTTTGGCACATTGAAAACCCACAATAGTGCATAGAACGACTGTTCTAATGCATAGACAACATTAGCGCATAGGATAAAAGAATTAGCACATAGGGTTAATGAATTAGCGCATTGATAGATGTAGCACGTAGGGTGCCTGAAGTAGCGCATTGATTAACTGTAATGGTGCATAGAATAGATTAGCGCTTAGGGCAATTAGATTAGCCCATTGAATGGCCAATTTAGCGCATAGGATGTATCGATGCATTGGGACCTTGTTTCGGTGCATATGTCAAATGAAATGGCACATATGATAGTTTGGCACATAGAACCTCTGTTCTAGCGCATTGATGAATTTTTTTGGCGCATAGGGTTTTTTAGCGCATAGAAAGAATATTCTAGCACATTTGTGAATTTTTATACTAGATTGATGATTTTCTTGATTAGACGAGCTGTGATGTTGATGATGTTTGATCACGTTAGCCTTTGTGTTGATGATGATTGATGATGTTGATAGGTTAGATGTCCCTTGATCTCATGATAGGTGAGATTCAATGATAGGATGATGATAATTGACCTTATGATAGGTGAGGATCAATTATAGGTTGATTGATTAAATGACCTCATGATAGGCGAGGTGCATTGATTGATTGATATAATTCATGATAGGCGAGGTTAAATTGATTGATGAACCTCATGATAGGCAAGGTTGAATTGATTGATGAACCTCATGATAGGTGAGGTTAAAAGTGATTGATTGGATGCTCACAAGATTTGATCAAAGTCTCACCAGAGCTAATTAGATTCATAGGATGATTGATGTTGATTGATTGATTGACTGATTTGTGATTTTGATTGATTGATAAGTTGATTTGTGATATTTTGTGATGATAGGAGCTACTGATGAGTCTATAAATTATAGAGCGGTTCTCAAGGACATGGGATTTGATTCCACACCTGACACCACCTGAGACAGTCATTATTGCACAATGTGGATTGTCCTCTCTCATAGATATGCCCTAGCTTAGGGTTAACCGAGCTTTACTAATAGCTTTAGCAGAGAGGTGGCATAGTGAGCATAACACTTTTCATTTGCCCATTGGTAAGATCATAGTTACTCCTGAGGATGTATACCGTATTCTGAGGATACTTGTTGTGGGGGAGCTTGTGTTATATGATTCTCAGGAGTAGGGTGGGACTAATGCACTACGTCAAGTTTTTGAGGATGAGCATATATGCAGTTATGAGATTCCTTGGAGGGATATGGTTGATGCTTACACCACTTTTCCTTCTATTCTTTTTGGGTTTATTGAAGGGTTTCTTTGTCTTAATCGTAGGTCAAAGGGACTATCAGTTGGATGGGGGCAAATCCTAGAGAGCATGATTGCTCAGGGTACGAGATATGCATGGGGTTGTTGTATGCTTGTTCATCTTTACCATGATCTGCACCAAGTGGTCTACTTTCAAGGGGACAATTTATCAACAGGGGTCACATTGCTTCAGGTCTAGGTCTGGGAGCATATATCAGTTGCACGGTTAGTTGGAGAGAGACAGTGTCCCGCGATGAGGTCATATGTACACCTTTATGCCAGTCGACTTGCTCAGCTCGTGTTGGGAAAACTAGAGTACTGGAGGAGGGCATTGGATGATCTTGAGTCTTTTGTATGGCAACCATATCTTGATTGTGAGCACTGGCCTGAGGATGACATAGAGATGCCATTTTTGTGTCAATCAATTTATCTGATTGGCTAGACCCATTTTATCATTGAGATATTTTTGTTGTTGCGAGTACTTAGATAGTACAACAGGGTTCAGGGCATGCCCCAGGGAGTGGCCCACTATGCACAGCATCGGTAGGATGCTATAGATTAGGGGCCTATTTTGTCTTATGATGCAACAGTTTACCATTTCTAGGGTTTACAAGTCATCCCTTGGGATGTTCATCTAGATATCACCGATGCTCTGATATGAGAGGATTATGCTTAGTATATGTTCTTGCATCCATTCCCATGGATCACCATCCTAGATGATCCAACACCATTGTTAGAGGAGGAGGGGAGGGCAGCAGGTCATGGGCAGAGGTGGAAAAGAGAGGAGGAGGAGGAGGAGGAGGAGGATAGCAGTGATGACTTTGATGGTGATGAGAGTGATGGGGGAGGAGATGAGGGTGGAGGAGAACTAGGGCCGGATGTTGTAAAGATGAGAGTTCCTCACAAGAGGCGATCATTAGTTTCCCCCTCTCAGCAGTGTGTGAAGATTAGACTACCGCCGCAGCAACAACAGACACAGATAGCTACTTTATAGGTATAGGTTGAGACTTTACAGGGTCAGCTTGAGCAGGTTCAGGCGCTACTAGTGCAGCCCCAGGGGCAAATCACTGTGTTGATAGCAGAGCAGGATGCAGCTAGGCAGAAGGTATAGTAGGTGCAGGCTCAGCTTACCCAGGTCCAAGCCCAGGGACAGGCACATGAACAGATGCAGGGGAAGATTGGCACGTTGACTGTAGAGAGGGATGCCCTAAGACAACGAGTTGACCAGGCTAAGGGCCTTACTAAGAGACTACAACAAGCTACAATGGTTGTCGGGTCATCACACTATTTCAGAGAGGTACTTCATACTACTTAGGAGGCCAAGTTCTACAGATTTTGATATCATGATGTGGTTCCTCTCGAGCGGTGGGAGAGTTTTGCACAGTCTTGGGCAGGCAAGTCCCAGTCTCACACTATTAGCATGGGTGTTACATAGTTGCTTCCTGGAGAAAGGAGAGATCTTGGTGCAAGTCCGTCAGGTGGAGGAGGTATTGGTCCATCTAGTGGGGGAGGCCTTGGTCATGTGATGCCAACGATGTTTGGGGGGAGCATGACATAGCTCTGATTTCTTATTTTTTGATGTACTTGGGACATGTATACACTCTTTATTCAGTTGAGATATTGATGATGTACCTCTTTTGATTTCAGACATTATGATACACTGCCATTTTTTTATATTGATGCATCTCTTTATACCTTTCGATATCCTTGTACACTTTGACATTATGATTTTGAGGTTTTTGATATGCGGCGATGATTATGATCTATGTGTCTGTATGATGTTTATTATGGATACCTATGATGGATGCATTTGATTTCTATGTTATGATGATGATCATGATGATTATGATGGATGCATTTAATTTTTATTATTTATGCTATATGATGATGATGATATGATATGCTATGGATGCAAATGATGATGCAACTGATGCGTTGTGATTATATGATGCTTTATGCATGATACCTATGTGATGGATTTTATTATGCCCATGTAATGTGATGCATTTTATGTTTTTGTACCTTTCTAATGCAAATAGGTGATGCAATGAATGGATGAATGTATGATAATGTGATGGTACCTAGTTCTATGTGTTTATGATGTTTATATGATCATGATCATGATGATTATGTGATGTATGCAATGATGATGCTTATGTGATGATTATGTGATGTATGCAATGATGATATGATTAATGATTCTATATGCTTTATGGATTTATGAAAATGATGTTGTATGTTATGTGAGATGGATTTGATTATGCAAGTGATGTATGATGTTTATGTGGTGTTTATACTAATTATGTATTGATGTAATGATGATAGGATGACATATGGATGATGTTTTGTAAGATGAATTATGATTATGTGATGCAAATGATTATGCTTAACTAAGTTTGCAAGACTTCAAAACCTTTAGGGTCTTAGGCTTAAATGAGTGAATCTATCCAACTTCCAAGAGTTGTGGGAAGGTTGTTGTCATTTGATTATTTGTTAAGTTAAGCTTCACAAAACCTGGCATATTTCCCAACTTTCTTGGAAATCTAAAGAGACTCACTCATTTAAACTCAGTGGACCACTTTCTTAATGCAACTATATGAAATGATTTTTATTATGTAAATGAGATGTGATGCACATCTTTTTATGTTTTCTAATGCAAATATTATGATGTGATGTATGGATGGATGAATGATGTGATAATGTTTTCTAATGTATGCAAATGATGATGCAACTGATGTGTTTTCTATATGAGAATGGTGTGTTTTTGGTAATGTCAAGTGTACTCAATCCATTAGTGTCAGAGATAACATCGTTGTGAAATTGTTGCAGCTTTGGAAACCCTATAGATACAGATGCAAGCTAACATGGATGCAATCTAACTTAACCATGCAGATCTAATATGCAGATGTTGTCATTCGTAACAGTCAATTTTTCATGCTTTTTATCATCATTGAGCCTTTAAAATGTCGAAAGTGAGTACAAACATTGATGGTATATTTAGACCATGATAACCTGAGTACTACTTCCATGATTTTTGATATTGCAAGTTAACACAAGCATCTAAGTATAATTAAATTGAGATGACCTGAGTATTGCTTGTGTAAATAGATAGGAGTTAACCATTTTCCTATGAAAATTTGGAATGTCATTAGTGATACTTTGTAGAGCACATCCCACGACAATTTACATAGTAATAATGATCAACTCACAAACAACAAACGAAGAAAAATCATACTCCTTCCTAGCTCCTCTAGTTCAATAGTTGCCATAGTGATAAATCCATGATTCAAAAGAACAATCATCCATTTGAAGTGTGCTTTTGGTTTGAATGATTTGGTTGTTTGATATGGATGGTTGATGTGTTCATGTTTGTGTGATTAATGTTCAATGTTGAGTTGCACTATGATCATTGTTTTGGGTTGTGTTGTACTACTACTGTCTCTCTGTTGGTTTAAGCTCAAAGTTTATTGCCCCTAGTGAGTTCAGGATTTTGCCCCCAGTCTAGGGTGAGACACAACCTCAATGCCAGGATATGTACTTGAAGCTTTCTGATGATAGGCAGATTAATGGCAAAAGTGAATGGTGAAAGCAAATGGTTAGCATGCTCAAATAGATGGAAAAGCTAACCTATCACAAATAGTGCATGTTTCCATGTTTTCACTACTTGTTTTTATTGCACTTTTTCAGATTTTTTGATTTTTTTGATTTTTTGATTTCTCACTTTTTTTGTATTTTTCCTTTTTTTTCTTTTTTAGGACATTTTTTTATGTTTTTGTATTTTTTCAAGACTCTTTCTGATGCACTGGATGATTTAGGTGTAGAACCTTTTGAGATGCAAGTTATTGAGGGGTTCATCAAACAAATCCCCTTCTGCTATGGACAATTGATATGCTCCTAATTTGAAGACTGACACAATAACAAAGGGACCTAGCCAGTTTGGTTCAAATTTCCCCTTCTCTCGATCTTGTTGGTTATGGGGGTTCTCTTTCAAGACTAAATCACCCACCTGAAATGTTCTAGGCTTTACTCTATGATTGTAGCTTCTGGATATCCTCTAATGACAGGATTTCAAGTGATCCACTGCATGTTGATGACACTCATCCAATAGTTCCAATTCTTGTAACCTAGACACTTTGTAATCCGCATTTGAAATGATCCCCTTTATGACACTCAGAGTGATGGTAGCTCAACCTCAATAGGTAGAATGGCCTTTGATCCATAGACTAGGGCATATGGTGTTGCTCCTATTGGGGTGCAGATACTGGTTTTGTAAGCCCATAAAGTAGGGTTCAATTGAACATGCCAATCATGTCCGGCCTCATTGATAGTTTTCTTCAAGATTTCAGGATAGTCTTGTTTAAGGCCTCTACTTGGCCATTTCCTTGGGGATAGTATGGTGTAGAAAACTGATGTTGTATATGGAACCTCTCACAGAGTTCTTGGACATCCTGATTTTTGAATGTTATGTTGTTGTCCATGATAATGGATTGAGGGATGTCATACCAATAGATGATATAATTTAGGATGAATGATGATATTTTCTTTCCTGTGATGGTGGTTAGGGGAACCACTTCAATCCACTTTGTGAATTATTATGTGGCTGTGATGATAAACTCATGTCTATTGGATGAAGATGGATGAATCTTGCCTACAAGGTCCAATCCCCACTAAAAAAAAGGTTGTGTTGATGCGAAAGGTTGCAACTCTTGTGTTGGTGCATGTATCAAGTTTCCATGGATTTGACATTTTGTGCACCTTTTGACATATTGGAATGACTCCTTCTCCATATTTGGCCAATAATAGCCCAAATGCAGGAGTTTCTTAACTAAAGTTAGGCCACTTGAATGTGTGCCACAGATATCGTCATGGACCTCACGTAAAGTGGTTTCAACTTCGTTACGTTCTAGACATCGAAGGAGAGTACCATCAATACCTTGTCGATAAATCACATCGGCTATTAGGGTGTGTTGAGCTGCTTGTCAGATGAAATTTTATTTTTGGTTTTGAGAAAAATCGAGTGGGAGGGTATTGTCTTTGAGATAAGTGTAGATTTTCTCGTAGGTAGAAGTGTCATCCTTGGCTAGATGGTATATGAATTGGGCTTCGAGGTTGTCATAGGATGGGTTCAATAGTTGTTCCACTATGAACTCATAATGGGCTCATTTCTCAGGAATCTGTAAAAGAGAAGCAATGGTAGCCATGGCATCAGCAGCTTTGTTGTTGCCTCTAGGAATCTGCTAAAATTTGATCTCCACAAAGTACTTTTTGAATTCATCAACAATTATTTTATATCGCATTAATTTTTCATCTTTTGTTTGGTAATCATCATTCACCTAGTTAAGGACTAGCTGAGAATCACCATAGACATGTAACTTTGTGATCTTCCACTCAACTGCTACTTTGATTCCAATGATCAATGCTTTGTATTCGGTTGTGCTGCTGGTGCAAGGAAACATCAATCTGTAGGATTTTGGAATAGTATGTCCTTGTGGCGAGACAAACAAGATTCCTGCACCTGATCCATGTTGTGTATAAGAGTCATCAAATTACATCCATTGTTGTGTAGATATTGTAAGGACATCAACATCTGTAAATTCAATATTCATTGGATGATTGTCTTGCAATGGTGTTTTAGCTAGTTGATATGCTATGGCTTAACCCTTGATGGTTTTTATGTCCATGTACTAGATGTCAAACTTACTCAGTATCATGACCCACTTGGCTAGTCTTCCTGTTAGGGTAGCTTTGTTGAGTAAGTACTTTAATGGATCAATTTTAGCAATGAGTTTGATGGTGTGAGTCAGCATGTAATGTCTGAGTTGTTGGGTTGCAAATACTACCGACAAACAAGCTTTCTCAATGAAGGTGTAATTGATCTCATAACCATTCAAGGTCCTGCTGATATAATAAATTGCCCTTTCCTTTCCTGCAAAATCTTCCAGTGCCAATAAAGCTCCCAAAGATATCTCAGTTGTTGCAATGTAGAGTATCAAAGGCTTTCCTTCAGTTGGTGGTACTAGTATTGGTGGTGACATCAGGTATTTCTTGAGTTGATTAAAGGTTGCTTCACATTTCTCATCCCACTTGAAAGAGACATTCTTGTGTAGTAAGTGGTTGAAAGGGTGAGTTTTGTCAGCCAGTTGTGCGATGAACCTCCTGATGGATTGAAATCTTCCTTGCCAAGATCTAAGTTGACTGATGTTTTTAGGAGGCATCTCCATGATGGCTTTAACTTTTGTAGGATCCACCTCAATACCTTTAGCCGATACAATATACCCCAAAAGCTTAGTTGATGTTACGCTAAATACACATTTCTTGGGGTTCAACCTCACATTGAATTTCTCCAGTCTAGTGAAGATCTTCTCTAAAATTTCTAGATGTCCCTCTCTAGAGAATGATTTTTCCAATAAGTCATCTACATAGTATTCCATAAAAGTGTACATGTCATGGAAGATGGTGGTCATTGCTCTCTAATATGTGGCTCCAGGATTTTTCAACCCAAAAGGCATTACATTCCAGCAGAAAGTGCCCCAAGGACATGTGAAGGTTGTTTTGTCTTGATCTTCAGGTGTTATCTTTATTTGATTATACCCTAAAAATCCATCCATAAGTGATAACATTTCATGTCCAATAGTCAAGTCTACGATGATGTTGGTGTTAGGTAGTGGAAAATCATCTTTTTGGCAAGCTTTGTTAAGATCCCTGAAGTTTGTACATATCCTGATGATTTTGTCTAGTTTTGAGATTGGCATAATATTTGATATCCACTCAGCATAGTCAATACATCTAATAAATCCCACGTCTAGTAGCTTCTTTAATTCGGCTTTTACCAAGAGGGCGATATGAGGGTGCATTTTTCTCAATTTTTTCTTTACTGGTTTTATGCCAGGTGGTAGTGATAAATGATGTGTGATGAGTTTTGGATCTATGCATAGCATGTCAGCATAAGACCAAGCAAAGTTGATCTGCCTCTCGTCAAAGAATTTAGTGAAACTGGGTTTTTCCTCCTTTGTCATGGATGTTGTGAGGTGCAGGGTCTTCACTGTTTCACTTGTGCCAACATTGATAGATTGTGTAGGCTCAATCAGTACTGATGATCTCTCCTAATAGTGCTCGGGGAGAGTGTCAAATCTTCCATCTCTCGGTGCCTCGGAGAGGTTTTCACCTTGAGATACGCTATTTGTTTTTACTTTTTCTGGATCTAATAGTGCCATTAAATGTTTTTCACCATTAGATTTGCTTTTGGTATTCATTTTGTAGCTAGAAGATTTGGCACTCCCCTTGTCTGAAGTTCTGTTATTAAATTCAATGATGGAACATGTTTCATGGTTATTAGAACAGAGGAAGTTAATGATGGCGTCATCATTCGAAAAGGTGGGTAGATCAAATAGCTCAGATTGGTCCTAGTCAATCAATTTGGGGTGTACTAATGGCATGGAATCGTCAGATTGGCTGAGGTCAGAAGGGGTAAGCATCATGACAACAATGTCGTTAGAATGTCCAATGGCAATATCGAGGTCTACGATGTTACTCTCTTCTGAAGTATCTATCTCGCTAGAAGAATGATCATTTTCACTTGAGTCATCGATATTATGTGATCTAATTTCAAGTGGTCGATAAATCAAGCTATGTCCCTTCATACATGTTGGTGTATACTTTTGTACCACATCAATCTCTTTATCATGACAAGACTCTTCAGAGAGGGAATCCCATACATATTCATTGCAGTTTGTTTCAGAACTATCTCTCAATTGAAGGATTCTCTTGACAACTTGTCATTTGATTTCTTCTTTTGCTTCTTCCTTGTACCCTAGTCCCATCTTTTCCTTAGAATTCATTGTGATGGGTTGTATCGGTTCTATGATGTCGTCTTTTCTTTTACCAATAGGACCTTTTCCCTCATATCCCATCTTTTTCTAGGATTGTCTTGCCTTTGCCATACTGTTATGTTAGTACATTTGAAGTGGATGCTTGTGATTGATCTTAATCCTTGTACAACCAATTCAAAACCTCCTTTTCTTTTGATTCATCCATTAAGGTGCCTACTCTTACAAATTTTCCATCAAAGAGTGTAGTTGGTTGTGATAATTGTTGTCTTGATGTTGATGGTTGTCCATATGACTTAGGAGAAGATGAGAGTTGCAATAAACCCAAGGATTGCTCAAATGAGTATTCCCCCATGCCTTTATCTTTCAATTGGATCTTTTCAACCTGTTTTGATAAGGCATTGAGTTGACTTTCGTGATTCGATGGAGTAGACTCACTGATACCCTCATCTTTTGATTGGTCCTTTTTCTCCACCCACTTTGACAAGGCATTTAGTTGTTTTTCACTGTTGGATGAACCATGAGTTGTAGCTTCCCTATCGTGTGGCACAAAAGTTTCCTGGGTTGTTTTGAGTGTGTTGCAGTATTGGGGGTTGTTGGAATCAACAACAATAGTGATCTCTTGTCCGTTAAAAGGAAATTTCAAACACTGGTGATATGTAGATGGTACAACTTGCATCTCATGGATCCACGGACGTCCCAAGAGTATGTTGTATGTCAATTCTTTATCCAACATGTGGAATACTATATCTTTGACAAATGGTCCTACTTGAATTGGTACAACAATCAATCCTTGGGAGGATCTTTCTTCATCATCATATGCTTTTATAGTGATTTTCCTTCTAGGATCAATAGCATTTTTAGAATATCTGAGTGCACTGACAAGTTTTAGAGTGCAGATATTTAAGCCAACTCCTCCATCTATTAGAACATGTTTAACGTGGTGTTTATGGATTAAAACCTAGATGTCGAGAGCAGCGTTGTGTGGATGGGTGATAGATACATCATCGTGTTTAGAAAATGATAAGAAGTGTGGTGCAATCAAATGCCCCACCATAGTTTGAAATTAGAAAACTTCCAAGTTGTTTGGAACTGTGGTGGCCACTAGAGCTTGTTCTAAGATTTCCTTGTGAGTTGATGAAATCTTGAGAAGCTCTAATATGGATATTTGAGTGGGAATCTTCTACAACTGGTCAACGATGTTATATTGAGTTGCAGGGACAACAATAGTTGCTTTGGACATGGCTCCTTTCAATTTTACATTGGCTTGTCCTCTTGTGATTGCATTGATCAGTGAATTTTCTTGTTTCTCTTTGATTTTGATGACATTAAGGTGATTGCCATTCGCAATGATATTGGTGATCAGATCTATTGGCACAAGGTCATTGATTTGATGTGAGGTGGTGTTGATATCATGGTGATGATTTTCAGTTGCAATGATGTTGTCATTTATTGGGTCATCAATTGTAGTAAGATTTGGTTTGTCATGCGTTTGATCATCAACCACCTCAATAAGGAGAATAGTGGTGTCATAAAAATAGTTCACATTTTTTCCTTTGGTGTTCGATGACAAGGACTCTCCTTTTTCATAGTTTGGTAGAGGGTTCTTAAATGCTCCATGATTGTTGTTTGTTTGGAGTCCTTCTACAAAAATTCTCTTGTTGTCAATCAAGTTTTTGTTGATGGGTGTTTTTGCACACTTTCTCAACATAGGCAATGCATGTGTACACTACCTTTCTTGAAAGGAAATCTCCAACAACAAGTTGTTGAAAATCTCCCCAAGGTCTCTCGGGTGTTAGGTCATGACTTGCATGGAACTCCTTAATTGATGTTTGATGTGATTTTGCTGGTAATCACAGGGCAGACTTACGTAGCTGGATGCGAAATAGATCTTGAAATCTGAAGTTTCTGAGATGGGAGTTAAGGTGCATTTCGCTGTAGGTTCGGACAGCAATCTAAAACTTCAATGTTTTCCTTAAGTTTTGGCTTTACAATGTGCAATGAACCTTAGCACAGATTGTTTCTAGAAAAAGTGAAAAAGAGCAGGGAAGAGGGAAGGTTCCTGGAATTGCAACTAACTATGAACAGTGATCATGGAGGTTCTGCTATGGACAACTTCCTTGAAACAGGATTCCACTTAACCAAGAAACCTACAGTATCATGAAATTTGTGCTATCTTCAAAGGTCTACTGATGTTTTACCATTCATCCACCATTTTCATGCATGAATAAAGATAAAATTTTGAAAGCAACTTCAAATTTCAGTCTAGACTAACTTTACAAGACTATTTACCAGCAGCAAATAGCAAAAAGTATGGACTAGAAGGCATCAACACAACAAAAATTTCTATAATCACGGAACAGTACTACCAAAATCTACTCAAGCAATTTAAAACTAACTAGAACAACAATGAAAATCTAAATAAATCATATAACAATGGAGATTGAATCATGAAACATGTGAAGAACTCATAAAATGCACCAAATCAATGTATTTTCATAAATGTTTGTTGCATGTCTTTACAACAACTCAACCCATCCTTAAAATAAGAGGAGACCCCCCCATTTATAGTGCCCAAAAAGTAGAATGAATGGCAAAGATTTAATCTCATTGTATGGCCAAGATTCACTACAAACTAGGGTTCTACCTACCCCCCAATATATTACAATTTAAAATACAATTTTGTCCATATCCCTATTTCGTCTTCTAGTGACAACATTGTAGCATTTTGTCTTTTGTTGATTGCTCTTTCTGTTGTAGTTATTCCTTCTGAAGCTCTTCACTGACAATAGGGTTGCCTTCCCGCTTCTTCAAAGCTACATACTCCATGAATTTCAAGATTACTGGTTGGAGCTTGTCGACTTCTATGATCTCAAACCACAACACTTGATAACTCCATTCCTTGGAGTTGTCCTCAAACCTCTTTCAATCTTCATCATACTTGGCAGCATGGTCTCTAAACAGTTCAGACTAGGCAAAGGCATGGGTGGAAAAACTCATGAAATTTGTGGTTATCTCTGCTGTTGTGTACCTTGGAACTTTTACCCTATTTTAATGTGCAAAATAACTAAAAATGCAAATGATAAAACACTAAGAACACTTCAATGATTAGCCTAAAGAGTGATAAAACAAGGAAAATAGATGAAATAAAATGCAAATCGATTATACCTTCCTTGTTGTTGAAGACTCCTTGGTTGGCCCTTGATTTAGATGAATTTGTATGCTCTTTAGATGGCTTTTGATGTTACTAGATGCAAGATTGATAATGAAAAATGACTAAATGGATGGCTAAATGGTAGAAAATGCTTGAGAATGCAAATTGGCAGCATAAGGTTGCTCAAAATGAAAAGTGTTGAAAATGCCCTTGAGGAGGGGGTATTTATAGAAGAATTTGAATTCTCTAGAGAATTCAACAGTTGAGATTCATCCAACAAGGTCAAGATGAAGGGCTATGGTGGGTTGAGAACTCACAAACCCTCACATCTTGACATGTGGATGGTGAGAGGGCTAAGGGTGATATGATGTGTAGATGATGTGGAAGGAAGGTACATGATGTGGAGGAAGGACAAGTACCTTCCAAGTACTTTGATGTGACCTTTCAATAATCACATGGGGAGAGGGAAAGCTTTGGGAGAATAAAAGTGAATTAAAAATTCACAATGATTGGAAGAATCTAGTGGAAAAGACAAGGTTCCAAAAAGGTGGGAATTTATCACATGTGACCTGATGTGACAAGTCAAAGATTCTAGAACATACATGGGAAAAAGGGATTCTAGGAGGAATAAAAGTGAATTAAAAATTCACATGGGGAAGAGAGGAGCCTAGGGTGAATAAAAAAGGAATTAAAAATTCCTTGGGGGATGGGGAGAGTTGACCAAGGTACTAATTAGGTTTGACTAATTAGTAATTAGAGGATAATTAGGGGTTAATGAGGATTAGAAGCCAACTTGCAAAAGTTGGAGGATGTGACACATCCTAATTAAGGATTGGCATGTGCACATCCTTAAAGAAGAGATTAGGAGATGGATTAGGATTAGATGAAAATGACATTTGAGGTAAATAAATGTAATATTTATTTAATTGATTTGATGAAAAGAGGATTAAGGAGGGTAAGGTATTTAATTATTAATTAAATACCTTAGGGATTTGGTAGAATTAAAGATATTAATTAAGTAATAGTAATATTACTTAATTAACTCAGATAAGAGGATGTTTAGATGAAAAGTGATAAATTTGGATAAATTTGGATTCTAAATTTTTCCCCTCTTTGAGATGGTGTTACGAAGTAGCATCATTTCAAAGAATATTAAAATATAGAACCTAGAAGGAGATGGTTAGATTGGAAAAGATGCCCCAGTCATCAAAGGGATGACTAGGAAGAAAGATGATGGGGGTGAAGATGAAGAGTAGGAATTGAGGGTGCCCCCTCGAGAGGACATGCAGGTTGAAGAGAACACATGTGTGCTCTCGAAATAGATGATGCGATGCAAGGGGAGATGAGGAAGATGATGCAAGGTGATAGGTAAGAGAGTAAGTGATATGGAGATGGATGAAGCACAAATGGATTTCAAAAGGTGATGTCTCCCCAGTCAAGGGACAAGACAAAAGGGGTCGATGATGGATGGAGTGTTTTCAATGAATCACGAGTTTAGGGGAGGATACATCCCACTGAGTGGTATTGATGAGGGAATGATACATCCCAAAACACCACTAAAGGATAGGGAAGAATATCTCCCGATGATGATGATGAAAGTGATGTTGATGAGGGAAGGATACATCCCAAAACAACACCAAAGGGATAGGGAAGGATACTAATGGATGATGATGATGATGGGTCAAGGTTGGTAACGAGACTAGGGATTTTGATAGATGGGAGGATGGGGGATACATGCAAGATGATGGAATGAAAAATGAAATGCAGTCCTAATGCGATTTGCCATCTTCAGAGCACTGATTTTTGTTATAGCATAAGACACCTAGTGCCAGGGTATGTGGAACCAAGGCATATTAGTGTCTAATGCATGAAACAAAAACAACAGACAAGAAGACTATCCCAACACCCCAAAGTCACAAAGACCTTGGTCGGGTCAAGTATTGAGATAACCACAAGCACAAAACGATGCCCAAGCATAACACAAGACCTTGGGGATCTTGGTGGGTACTATGTGGGACAACCAAGAAGACAAAAATAAACATAAAAAAGATCAAGATATGCCCCTATGTTGACCAATCAAAATGTGCCATAATATGATGGATCATGGTGGCTTTGAAAAGTGATGATAGGGAGCTCAAATGATAAACAAAAGCCAAAAGCATCAAAAGATCGCAATCAATTTCAAATGTCCTTTGACATAGGATCCAGGGGATAGATGGGATTGATGAGGTCGATTAGGAAGGATGCATCCTATTGAGACCAATGATGGATACTAAGCTAAAAGATCGATATGATGTAGGATATTCAAAATTGATTAGATTTGTTGATACAAGTGGATCTTGTTTGTTAAGAACTAGCTAGATAAGGGCATAGCTTGACAACACGACACAAGGGAGACAGGACATGAGACTGACACAACCTAAAGACCTAGGGGCTCGATGGATGATCAAAGATTAGCCTTGCCTACGTGAAAATGCAGAGCCCTCAAAGTTCAGTAAAAAGTTGTTGACTGACCATGGGTAAAAGTAGAAAGAGGATGATGAATTATGATGACAGATGACAAGGAATGGAGAGACAAAAGCCAAGACTAATGATAGACGATATAGGAGTGGACGGAGAAAGTAGAAAGACTGACGCTAGATGATAGAGGAGCGGATGGACAAAGTAGAATGACCGATGATAGACGATAGAAGAGCAAAGTGGACAATGAAGATCGATGATGGAACCTCGAGGGCGGATCAAATGATTGACCTTGCCTACGTGAAAGCATAGGGGCAACGTAGTTCGACAAGACCAAAGGAAAACAATGGATAAAGGATGATAAGATGATAGGATAAGTGGATAAAAAGATGGGACCGATACGACAAGATAGGATAGACCTATTGGATTGGTTAGGATGATGACGATCACATAAAGCTCGGGGATGGGATAGTTATCCAAAGCATAAAAATGACTTGGGAGGATGATATGATAGATAGATGAGTGATGAAAAGTGATAGGGGATTGGAAAGATGTGCAAGAGAAGCAGGGGTGATGACGATGAGATAAATGGCATTGGGTTGCATGGGGAGGCCTATAGCCAGATACCAATAACAAGGGATTGTGAGATGGGATGAGTATAAAGATGAAAGAATGGATAGAGATATAGGGATGGGGGATGGGAGGGATTGTTTGGATGGATGGGAATATAAGGATTGGGAGATGAAAGGGATGTTAGAATAGATAGATATGAAGATAAGGATGGGGAGATGGAAGGGATGTTGTGATAGATGGATAGGGATAGAAGGATTGGGAGATGAAAGGGATGCTAGGATAGATGGATATGAAGATACGGATGGGGAGATGGAAGGGATGCTATGATAGATGGATAGGGAGATGAAGGGATGTTATGATAGATGATGTCTCCAAGGACTATGTCACAAAGGAAGCAGATGCCCCCACTCTATATATGTCATATATGAGGAGGCATGAGGGATAGAAGACAAGTGGATGGGAAGATAAAGGAGGTAACTAGATGAGGATAGGATGGGTGACTAAGGAATACGATAGAGCATGGATGAAGGGAATGTATAGCAATAGGTGTCCAAAGCATGCATAGATAGGTTCCCCTATTTTGATCAAGATCACAACAAGGATGGAGGGATGGGAGATAAATGGGATATGATGGTAGGATGCAGAAGATAGGTGGGATGGGGGGGATTTATGAAGAGGATGGATAATAGGAAGATGGGTGCATAGCTGGAAGCATAGCGGATGGAGGGAATGCATATCAGGAAGTTGCCCCCAAGTGTAGATGGGGATTTACGCATGACGCCTGTTTGCCAGGTTTTCATCATGGTATTTATCCAAGGTGCTTGTTTTCCAAGTTTTCACCATTAGATGGATTATTTCTCTTTACTATTTTTTTTTTTTGGATTTTTGACTTTTTGGATGTCATGCAGAAGGAGATGGGTAAGGATAAGGAAGTGGATAAGCAGATTTAGAAGACATGTGATAAGGATCAAGGTGTTAAGAGCCCATGTTTCAAGTGACTGTTGGATGTTGGTACAACCTTATTAGGATAAATGGATTATGCAAGAGGATGAATTAGAGGGATTTGGGAGGGCACATGGGATAATGGATGGGATGCTGCAAAGGGTATGGATGGAATGATGGGGTGGATATGTGATGGGGAGATGTGTTTAGGACCAACATTGGCACATGTGGTGGTGGATGTGAAAAGATAATAGGATTAAGAGATGGAGAATTTGGGGATAATGGAGGAGATGGAATGGTGAATTTCAGGACATAAGGACCCAAAATAGACTTAGGAGATGAAAGGGGTGTATGATTAGCTTCTAGATTAGCGACTTTGGATGTTCTTACAAATTTTTCATGTGATGGCATTACATCTTTTTTCTTTGGGATCCACATGGTTTTGATCTTTTCTTTGGTGGGTCTTTGTGGCCTACGGATTTGATGTAGATTTAGATTTTTCTTTTCTTCACCATGTCTTTTGGAGGGGACATGGGGAGTCGTAGATTCATGTGGATGCTGGGATTTATGCATTTTTTATTTAATAGCCAAAGTTCTTTTAGTAGCAATGGGATGGGTGTGAGGAGATGGATGATGTGGAGTGATGGAGGTAGGAGTATGGGGATTATGTGTAGATGGAGAATGTTTAGGTAAGTGCCTTTGTTGATCCTGATTATAGGATATGCGAGAGGGATGTTTATGATGGATGAGATGGATAGGTGTTGGACGGATGAAAGGATGAGACGGAGGAGGTGATCTTGGGATATATGGATCAAAAGCAGTCATAGTGGGTGGAGGGACATAAGAACCCAAGATGGATGGAGTAGATGAAGGGTGGGAGATGGTGGATGGAGGGATGTAAGGACCCAAAATGGATGGAGCAGATGAAGGAGAAATATGGACGATTGTTTTGAGGCGATATGATAGAGGAGGAGGGATGGCAGCATATGGTCTAGTGGAGAGATGGGAAGAGCTGACATTTCTTTTGGAAAAGGCTCATTGAGGACATCTAGAGGTTGTACCAACATTTTTGGATTGCGAGTTGTGAGTAGTACATCCAAGACCTTGCGGATACAAATGTTCTTTAGCTTGGATGGGCTCTATAATACCTTGCTCATGAAGGCCTAAACCTTTTCCTTGATAGTTCATTCTCTTGAGTATTCGATCTAGGACAGGATTTTTGTTATTCTGGAAGAATGATGCAAGTTCATTATTAGGTGGAAGAGGAGGGTTGGTGTATATGCTTTGTTTTTCTTCTGTGAGGAGACCATCATGGAGGAATGTGAGAGGACCAAGGGGATATGCAAGTGGTGTGGGGATAGCATTTTTAGGTGATGATGGGGGATCATGAGAAGGAGATGATGGGATAGCAACATCAGGAGAGGGAGTAGGGATCATGATAGGATCTAGATTTGTGGTAGTAGGCTCATGTGATGGAGATGGAGATGGAGTAGTGGAAGCTTGAATGACAAGGGGATCATGGGATGGAATGGATGGGGGACTGTGATCTTGAGGTGGACTAGATGGGATGGTAGGATCTTGATCTAGAGAAGGGGATATGTTGGCATGCTTTGGATTAGAATCTTGGCACGACTCATCTTGTGTGGATGGCAGGATGACAGAGTGTTCTTCAAGTTGGGGAGATGAAAGGATGGAGGATTCGATGCAGTTATCAGAATGGATTTTAGTGGATTTGATTTGGGTGGATCTAGGAGTAGAGGGAGTGGATTGGAATTGGGTGTCTTTGATGGATTCGGTGGTTCTTGGAGTAGGAGATGGGGTTTCAATGGATTTAGTGGATTCAATGGTTTCAATGTTTTGATCAGTGCTAGGGGTGGTAACAACAATGATAGGTGTGGTATGGAGAAGGATCTCATTACTAGTTATCGTGGATGATGGATTGGGATGGCATGGTTCCATGACTTCAAGATGTGGAGTTGGGGATGGCTTCTTTGTCATGAGTCCTTGGAGAACTTCTGAAATGAGAGACTTGCATATGGTTGGCTTGGTTGGGGTGGTAGAAATGGATGAGGGATTATGGATTGGTGGACTAGGGTTAGATGGAGGAATGGGATTGAATGTAAGACTATGAGTAGATGGGGGATTAGGATTGGACGGAGGACTAGGAGTAGATGGATGAATGGGATTGGATGGAGGACTAGGAGTAGATGGAGGATAGGATTGGATGGAGGGTTAAGGTAAGGATATTGGACTGGTGAATTAAGATAGGGGGACATGGATTGTGGATTAGGACAAGAGGATATAGGTGGTGTAGTGGGACAAGAGGATGTGGGGGATGGATCATAGTAAGGGTATTGGGATGGTAGATTAGGATGAGGATATGTGGATGTAGGATTAAGGTAAAAGGGTGTGGATGTAGGATTAGTATGGGAAGATTGGGAAAGAGTATTACGATAGGGGGACATGGATGGGGAATTGTAATAGGAGTATTGGGATGGAAAATTAGGATAAGAGGATGTAGATGTTGTATAAGAGGATGATGAAGATGAAGGACATGAAAAATATGGGGATGAAGAAGATACTGGATATCCATTGTCAAAGGTGGCATAAGGAGCATGATTAGGCATGGATGAAGACATAACGGGATAGCTCATATGAGTAATTATATTTTGGAAAGTGGGTGGAGAAAGCTTACTAGATATGATAGTGTCAAGGGGATCTATGTCGTATACCTCTTGATCGACAAGAATTTTGTTATTGTCGTCAACATAATTAGGGTTTCCCTTGACTACTATTGATGGAGGATGAGGATTCATGATGATGATAGGATAAATAAAATGGATCAAAGATGATGGACTAAAGCTCAAATCGGGATTTAAGTCAAGCTTAGATCAGGATTGGATTAAAGTTCATATTAGGATGATTGGATGATGAGATGGGATTGATTTTGATTTTGATGGGATTCGGTAGAAGGATGATTGGATCAGGTAGATGATTTGATGAATTTGATTAAAGTACTAGATCAGTTTGATTGGATAGGATCAAATGATTAGATGATGTTGATTGGATAATTGTGATTAGATGAACTTGATAGGATTGGTGTGCTTGGATTGATTAGATGATTGTATGTATTTGATTAGAGGAATGGATTGGTTTGATTAGATAGGAATAAAAAAAGGTACCACTAGATAGAGTTCAAAAAATTGAGCAATTTTGGTTTTTGGATGAAGTCGATTCGACGTACGGTTTGTAAATGATGGCCCCGGGAAGTTAGGGGTGTGTCCACCCCGCGATGCGGGGCGTGGCCGCACCAGGATGGTAAAATTCTTGATAGGAGGAAATGGAAGGTACCACTAGATAGAGCTTGAAAAACTAAGCAACTTTGGTTTTTGGACGAAGTTGATTCAACGTACGATTTGTAAATGATGGCCCCGGGAAGTTAAAGGGGCGTAGTCAGCTTTCTGTAGTAAAATAGAGGGCGCTACATAAAACAAGGGGCGCTACGTAAGACAGGGGGTGTTACATAAAATAGGGGGTGCTACGTAAGACAAAGGGTGCTACGTAAGACAGGGGGCACTACGTAAGACATGGGGTGCTACCGCCTTTCTGCGGTAAAATAAAGGTTGGTTTTGATGGCAATGGCTATGGCAAGAACTCAAAATGATAAAATAAGGCCAATGTATCAAAGATTTCACAAATTTTTAACAAGAAAACACTTCAAGCAAGCACAATCCTATGATTAATGTTAAGGGTATGGCTAGGAAAGGTCTTAATCTAGGATGCACAAGGCTTCTAGGGAGTCCTCGATATACTCTCGGTACGTGAGGCACAACCATGAACACCAGCCCATCACAAGCGTAAGTTGGGAACCCCAGCGAGATACTGAAAGGCTCGGACCAACTCTTCACGTCTATCTAAGTATCACCCTAGCTTCGACGCTCCGCCAATTACGACGTGACTGGATTGGGGTACAACTTTTGTTCTCCCCCCTTTATATACCCCGTCGGTACGCATGGTTGGAATTGTCCCTTGGGGTGATGAAATCCCCAAGCAGGTCCCACTAGAAAGAAGACACTAACCGTTTCCAACTACTCCCCAGGATCACACGAAGTGCAAGGGGAAAGTGAAAAGAAATTAATGCCCCCTTGGGTGACACAATAATAAACAAACACAGCAAGCAATAAAGGTTACTTCCCCCTAATTAGACTATGTTCAAACAACAAGGATAATTTTTCAAAGATTTGATCAAATAGATGACCCTACAAGAAAACGTTAGCTATCTTATCCTTCATTCTTGGTTGATTACGCCATAATATGCTTCCAAACTGTGTTATTTTGGGGCGTAGCCACCTTTCTGCGGTAAAATTAGGGCACTTTCGCCTTTCTGCAGTAAAACAGAGGGCGCTACGTAAAATAGAGGGCGCCACCGCCTTTCTGTGGTAAAACAAAGGGCGCCACCTCCTTTCTGCGGTAAAACAAAGGGCGCCACCGCCTTTCTGCGGTAAAACAGAGGGCGACACCGCCTTTCTACTCTAAAACAAAGGGCGCCACCGCCTTTCTGCGGTAAAACAGAGGGCACTACGCCTTTTTGCAACCTTTTTCTACAAAATACTTAGCAAAAATGAAGGTTAAATGCAAGAACCCGTTTGTGGGTCCCACCAAGCGTGCCAGAAATGTGTACCTTGGAATTTTTACCCTATTTTAATGTGCAAAATAACTAAAAATGCAAATGATAAAACACTAAGAACACTTCAATGATTAGCCTAAAGAGTGATAAAACAAGAAAAATAGATGAAATAAAATGCAAATCGATTATACCTTCATTGTTGTTGAAGACTCCTTGGTTGGCCCTTGATTTAGATGAATTGTATGCTCTTTAGATGGCTTTTGATGTTACTAGATGCAAGATTGATAATGCATAATGACTAAATGGATGGCTAAATGGTAGCAAATGCTTGAGAATGCAAATTGGCAGCATAAGGTTGCTCAAAATGAAAAGTATTGAAAATGCCCTTGAGGAGGGGGTATTTATAGAAGAATTTGAATTCTCTAGAAAATTCAACGGTTGAAATTCATCCAACAAGGTCAAGATGAAGGGCTATGGTGGGTTGAGAACTCACAAGCCCTCACATCTTGACATGTGGATGGTGAGAGGGCTAAGGGTGATATGATGTGTAGATGATGTGGAAGGAAGGTACATGATGTGGAGGAAGGACAAGTACCTTCCAAGTACTTTGATGTGACCTTTCAATGATCACATGGGGAGAGGGAAAGCTTTGGGAGAATAAAAGTGAATTAAAAATTCACAATGATTGGAAGAATCTAGTGGATAAGATAAGGTTCCCAAAAGGTGGGAATTTGTCACATGTGACTTGATGTGACAAGTCAAAGGTTCTAGAAGATACATGGGAAAAGGGGATTCTAGGAGGAATAAAAGTGAATTAAAAATTCACATGGGGAGAGAGGAGCCTAGGGTGAATAAAAAGGAATTAAAAATTCCTTGGGGATGGGGAGGTTGACCAAGGTACTAATTAGTTTGACTAATCAATAGAAGGATAATGGGGTTAATGAGGATTAGAAGCCAACTTGCAAAAGTTGGAGGATGTGACACATCCTAATCAAGGATTAGGCATGTGCACATCCTTAAAGAAGAGATTAGGAGATGGATTAGGATTAGATGAAAATGACATGTGAGGAATTAAATAAATGTAATATTTATTTAATTGATTTGATGAAAAGAGGATTAAGGAGGGTAAGGTATTTAATTATTAATTAAATACCTTAGGGATTTGGTAGAATTAAAGATATTAATTAAATAATAGTAATATTACTTAACTCATATAAGAGGATGTTTAGATGAAAAGTGATAAATTTGGATAAATTAAGTGTCCAAATTTGGATGTCTACAGCTGCCATCCCATCCTCCATCTTTTTCTAGAAATGGGGCTTTATTCTCTCTGGATCAATTTGCACCTCAAGCATGTCATATCCTATCATCAACCTCAGATATCAGGTGCAATCCGCCCTAATTTCCTTGACCCATTCAATATTTGAATCCACTTTATCAATTACCTGCTCCAACCTTTCTTTATGGTTATCAAAGTCTCACTTCCACACATCCACTAGCCAATGGTCATCCCTTTTTAGTGTGAGCTCATTTTCCCATGTCGTGCTTGGCAGCCGAAGGATAGCCTTGATCTTTGGATAGGTGGACTCGTAACTTGTTGGGAAGTCAGAGCAGAGCCTTCTTGTGTTCTCGAGAGACTATTGTAGGTCTAGGAACTTGTTGGTTGTTCAAACAGCCTAACTGATACCCATGTTCTCAATGTATAGAACCTATCGGAACTAGCTCTTTCTTTTTTTCAGCTTGTCAATTTGTTCCTTGGACAGCAGTTGGGGTGGAGTCATGGATGTGGCGTGGAGCCGCGGATGTGGTAGGTGCATCTTCAGCTGAAGACCATTGTTGGATGTAAGTAGTCAAGTCAGCCACTTGTGCTTTAAGCTCGTCCTTTGAGACTTTATCCTATTGTATTAGGTGCACCACTGTAGCTACTGACTCTTCGAGGTGTTCCACTTTCTGCTCTCTAGTAGTAGTTCCCAAGTTAATGGTGGAGATATTATAGCTTACCCCCTCTTGGCCTACCACCAGTGTGGCCACTTGTATAGTTTGAGACCCAGAAGAATCCATCGTTACCTTGGACCTAACTTTGGGCTTCTTCTCCTTTTTTGTTGTGATCTGTGCTCGGGCTAGGATAGCCTCTGGTCTTGCTCTTGGATCCTTCGGGGTAGGAGTCTTCTTTTCGAGCTACCTCTCTAGCCATTCGGGCATAGCAGATTTTTATTTTGGTGATTCTCGATCACCCTCACCTTCCCTTGTTTGGATCTCTGTTTGTTCACCTGTGGGAGCCCTTTCTTTCATTTTAGTGTTATCTCCTTCCTCGTTAGAGTCTTGGATGACCGTGAGGTGTTTGATGGGAGGCTTAGTAGGCAATCACTCCCGGGGACTTTATTTTATCTCAATTCCTTTCCCCTTCCCTTCCTTAGTTTGTTCGTCCTTGTGTACATGCTCCTCTGGCTTGTCTTCTTCCACATTTCCTTCTTCTCTATGAGGAGATGACACATCCTCCTACTGTTTCCCTATAGGAAGCTCCACATTTTCTGCTGCCTTGTCACCTTGCTTTTCTTATTGATCATCCCTTAATTTTTGGGCCATTTCCTCCTTGAAATCATCATTGAATGTAATAACCTTTTCACCAATGTCTTCTCCTTCGTCTCCACTTTCGGAAGATCCTATTTCTTCTTTTTCGCAGACCACCCTATCAATTTGTAGATGTTCATACTCTAGGTGTTCATGGTAATCATCGGCTTCTTCCTCCATTTCCTTCGAGGCTTCTTTCTCCCGCCTCTCCCATTCTTTAGAGATTAGCATCGTGGCCTCCATTGCTAGTGGCCTTGTTGGGGGTTGCGAGGGCATAGCACTAGCGAGGACCTGCGCTATGACAGCTTGGATGGTGGGGTCCAAAATAATTTGAGAGATCTCAGAGAGGACATTTTGCATATGCCTAGAGAAAGCTTCTGGCAAAGTAAGTGTGGCCATTGGTATTGTTGTTGTTGCCAGTGGAAGCAATGTAGTAGGTGACATGATGGCGGAGGAAAGCAGAGAAGTTGCAGTAGAGGAGGAGTCAACCATTATTATGGGCCCAACCAGGGGAGAAGAGGCAAGATGGACCGAGATGTCTACCGCAAGCAGGGATGTGGCAACCATAGCCTAGGAAACAGCTGGAAGGGAGGTAGAAACAGGGAGAGCCGAAGGAGGTTCTGGCTGACCATTTTTCTTGCCTCACTCTCTTGAAGGGGATCTTCTTGAATTGGTGGTTGCTCCACGATGCTTTCCGTCCGTTTGGGCCTCTTAGAGGGTGAGCCTTATGAATCTTTTCATGAATAAACCTTGGGATATGGTGACTACTCTACCTCAGTCCCTTTCCTCTTCTTTGACCTTATGAGTAGAGGATATTTGGATGTTCCTCCTGTTGAAGTGGTAGTAGCAACATCCTCTATAGCACTAGGCTCACTCTTAAGCCCTTCATATGTTAGAATAACCCCTTGTTGCTTTATTCGGGCTACCTGCCCATCAACCCATTCTTTGGTGTGAGCCTGAATTGGCTTAGTAATAATGTCGAGGTCATCGACCTCCTATTCATCATGGTCTATCATTGGCAACTGCAGGTTGGTGACTGCATTGTATATGGGGTCCATTATAGTGCTTTCATCTTCTTTGACTTGATCCAGTATGGGGAATAGTTGCACCCTTCTTACAAAGTATGCGATCATCCACATGTAATGCCTTGCACACACCTCCTTGTCATCTTGACAATATGCCTAGAAACCTTCAACGTGATGTAAATGGGTGATCCCTAGTCCTAGTGCCTTTCTTATATGCCCATATGGGTCCATCTATGGGCGAGCAGTGTGTAGGCGGAAGTGGTACTCTGCCAATTCCTTCTCAGAATTCATAGCACACTAGGAAGTTTGCAATTTGTGCATCCCCCTGCCGAAAGCTAACGGATAAGGGATCCCTGCCAAGTGTTTGTCATTGAGGACTGAATGTATATGTTGCAGCTGTTGGGAAAGCTCTAACAATATAATCTGGTCATTGGGGTACCAGAGCAGCTTATTCAGCCTTTCTGTGAAACCTTGGGCACAAATATATGTAAACTTGAGGTATTGTATGAATATGAAGGCATATTTCTTTAGGAATTCCCAAGCACTGTGAGAAACCCTTCTCTCAAAATCCCCTCTAAGCAACCTGATGATGTGGCCGATGAAGGCATCATTCACCCTACAGTACTCCTTGAAATTCCTGAACTGTAGCTAGGGATAGCTGTCATAGACCTTCAATCTTCAACCTGACTCCTCATCGAGTGCCGCAAATAATCCATTGTATTGCCTTGTCTCAGCTAGTGAGTAGACTAGATAGGAGCTCATGTAGAATTTAGAGCTCTTCTTCACATTCATAAACTGCTCATGGAAGCAGTCGCTTATGATGCCTCTCTAATAGAATGAGGCTTTTGTGGTGACATCCTCATCCCCACGGAGGATCTTTTCAATGAAATACACCATCAACTCTTGAAAAAATGCAGCAGTAGGGAGGCCCATCACCCTGCTCAACATGGTTACCAGGTTGTGGTAGTCTTCATAAAAATCACTGCGAAAGAGTTCTTGAGGCACTTTTGCAGCGCTGTCCCTTTTCTCCTTGAGCCAGTACTGGTTTATTAACTTTTTGTAGCCCATAGGGTCCTCATCCTATGTTGCCCTACCTTCCTCCATGGTGGGCACCTCCATCTCCCTAAAGGTGGGAATGTGAAAATTTTTGGTAATTGCCTCAGCTGACATGTAAGCAAGGATGTTCCCGTCTCTATCAACAATGGTTCGTGTCTATGGCTGATAGGCTTGCCAGTAATCCATGACCAATTCATGGGCTACGAGGGATGGAGGGAAGCTTGCAGCTTTTGCAATTCCACTTTGTCTGATTGACCTCGCATTATCAGTCTTTGGGTGAATCCTGATCCTTTGCTTAAATTCATCAACATCGATGTGGTTGATATTGGTGTCTGCGATTTCCTTCCAGTCGGTGACAATTTTTGAATGTAGAGGTTCACCCTGGAACTGGTACTTCATTTGGTCTTTGTCCTCTCTTCCACGAGGAGTCTTTCCCACTTTCTTTCCTTTGTCTTTTTCTATAGCCGCCTGGAGGATCCTACACCCGATTCCATATATCCTGCAAACATAGACATAATGAGCACAACCAATTACAAAAGCATTAACATTAGTCAAAATCCTATGGAAGAAATACAATTAGACATCATATGATTAATGAAGTTAAATCTTTACTTTCAGATGTCGTTAGTCACTTTTTGAAGGGATTTTGGACAATCCAGGCCCAAGGGGCCGGACTTCCCTAGTAGAAATGTTGTTTTGAAAGGGCGAACAGGGTGGGGCAATCCAGGTGATTTCTCCTATCTTTATGCTTTGATGGTTTGAAAGGCTCGTATCGAAGAGGGTTGAATTTGAGCATGTGGGTCGAGGTTGGTTTCCAAATTTGAGGTTATCTTGATCAATTTTGGAGCTCCCGAAGGTTCAAGGCCAGAAAGTTAAGACTTTACTATTTGAAACGACCAAGAAGAAATGGAGTTTTGGGGTCAGAACTCTTGGGTCCAGGACCCGAAAGGTCAAAAGATAGTCGATGGTTTACTTTGGACTTCAAGGTGGTCAGGCCTGAAAGGGTGGGAAGTCGGTGGTGATTTTTCATTTGAAAATGGTGGGCGCGACACGGAAGTCTGGAGGGAGCAGCCCGAAGGATCAAACTGGGCATTAGGTTTGGCTGCTAGGTTCTCCTTGATAAGTTCCTTGGAAAATAGGAGGGCAGAACACGGAGGTCGGGAAGACGAGGCATCTTTTCCTTTGCATGTCAGCTGAAAGGGCATGAAATCCTAGTGGTCGGGACCCGGCAAGGGTATGGAAGTCGATGTTTGATGTTCGCTAGTTTTCGCGGTGAATGAAGGCTCGGGACCTAGGAGGCAGAAGCACGTCGTTTGGTGGCTGTTTGAAATGGCGAAGACATTAGGAAAGTCTACAAATAGACATCAGGGGACCGGGACCCGGGGACGTGTTTGGTCAGTTGATTTATGGGTTTAACTCCAAATAGCGAAAGGCGAGGTAGGCCCCGGAGCTCGGGTGGATGGGTCCTCCCCGCTGTTTGGAATAGCGAAAACTTCATGGAGTTCTGGACACAGAAGTCCAGGGTTGCAAGCTCGGGAAGCTTAGGCAGAGGCCGAAATTTGAGTTTGTCATTCGCAAAGTTTGACAGCGATCGAACGACGAAGGTCCGGGTTGGTGGGCCTGAGAGTGGACTCCGCCGCTTGAAAATAAGTTTGTTTATTTGCTAAGTTTCAATGGCGACGAGTTGGCATAGGCTTGGAGGGTGCGAATTCCCTATGCGACGAACATTGGCAACAAGGTTAAGTTCTGGTTTGATCTTACGAGATGATTTGGACAGTTTTTCGAGGTTTGAAGACATGGGTTTCATGGGTTTTGTCATGTTTTATCAATTAAATGCATTTTTAGCCCATGTTTATTCGTTATTTTAAGCACAAAATCATAAAAAACCTCTAGAGAGGGTGGATGAAAAACCTACCTCAAAAGTCCAATGGAAGAAGATGTGAAATCCCCTAAGGGTGGCTGAATGACAATCACAGACGCGAGGGCGGCGGGCAACGGGTGCACTGATCTCCTCTAGAAAGCACTATAAAATATTTTGGAAAACCTGACAAATGAAAATGATAGGTCAGGCCCATATTTATACCCAAAGATGTATTTAATTTTCTCATTTAATACCCGTACGACCGGCCAGTAGGTTGGTGAGTTTAAATCCCGGACAACAGCGCAATGACCGAGGCCCGGGGTCTGGAAAGACGTGGCCTTGCAACTGATTCTAAGTTCATTTTGGAAGTCATCAGTGAAGGGGAGCTCAGGGCTTGGAGGGAAAAGTGCTGCCGTAATTTGGCCATCGAGAACGGCGAAATCAACATGGAGTTCCGGACACGGAAGTCCGGGGGTGTGGGCCCGAAGGGCGCAAAAGCAGTCAAAATTTTTCACAAGTTCAAACGAGGTGGCAAAGAAGTATCCGAGTCCTGGGGCTTGGAAAGATAGAAGCCTTCCGCTATTTTGGAACGATGAACAACCGAAGGAAACCCAGTGAGGCGGGCCTGGCAGGCCCCAAGGCTGCTGGCAGAAGCAAACTGCCAAGGAGAGTCTACAAGGCACTAGGACTTAGCCAAAATGGAGGGGATGAAACACGGTCAACTCAAGATGAGACCTTGGAAAATCATTGACCACTTAAGACACCAAAATGGGGCACACAAAAAGAGGCAACGACAGAACGACCCAGCAAGGTGAAAGAAAAGAGGGTCCTTGTTCCGAATGGGGTGTGTGTGTTGAGGGCACAACAATCTTGTATCAAGTGTTTCAATTGCATGCAGTCATTGGTTTTATGCCCTTTGTTTTGATGAAAGTCGCATAAATGTGCATCATTCCACCATGGAGGCTTAACTTGTGGCTCCCAATTTCTTACCTCTAGTAATGTTATGACTTTAGCTTCAAGAAGTTCCTTTAATGTTGATTCTAATGATTGTCCCAAAGGTGCGAACCTTCTTCAATTGGAGGATGTGCAATATGATGGTGTTCTTGATCCAGCATTACCTTGATTGTTACTTTGGTTGACATTTTGGTTGCTTTTTTTGTTGTTGGGTGGATTATTGTTTTGATTAGTTTTGGTGGTCATTGCTATCAAGTTGAATACAGGTTTTGTATTTTTGTTTTCAACTATGCCATCATTATTACCCACATTCTTGTTTCATTGTCAAAACTTTGGTTTGTCATCGTTGTTGTAGTTTTTAGAGGAGTTTGATGTGTTGTTGTCATTGTAAAGTTTTATAACTCCTCTTTTGACCAAAGCTTCTTCAATTTTAATCCCATTTTCAATCAATTTTTTGAATGTGGGTGGACATTGCAATTCTAATCTGTAGCCCATCTCGTCATCTAGGTTATCAATAAAGATTTCCATCTTTTCTTTTTTAGGTACGAGACGAGAATATCTTGCAAATAACCTTCTCCATTTTTGCAAAAACACAAGGAACAACTCACCCTTTTTTTGTTTCAAGTTGCAAAGGTCCTTCATTGTTATGTCATGTTGAATGTTATAAGAATATTGAGTGAGGAATTTGTTTACCAATTCTTCAAAGGTTTTGATTGGTGGTGCAAGTTTGGAAAACCATTCAAGGCATTGTCCACATAGACTTCTTGAGAACAACCTCATCAAATAAGTTTCTTCGTGAGAAAATTCAAGACTCATGGTTCTAAATTCCCTCACATGATCAATTGGATCTATTTTCCCATTGTATTTTTCATACTTTGGGAATTCACAATGTTTGGGAAAAGGAATTATGTAGATATCTTGATCAAAAGGATATGGAAAAATGTCTTGGATCAAGTATTGTTTTGAGGTTCCCCTTTGCATGTCAAGAATTTGTTGTTGAAGGTTCTTCATTTGATGAGTTAGGGAAACCACTTGTTCTGTTTCTTTTTCAGGTTGTTTGGGAGGTGCTTTCAATTGATTCACATCAAAATCATCAGGCAATTTGGCACCTTGTTTAGCTAGCATAAGGAGGTATTTTCCCCATTTCTTTCAAAAATCTTTTCTAAGCATTTGTGGAAATTCAGATCAACATGTATGTTGGATATCTTCCTCAGTTATTTCTTCCCCTTCATTGTTGTGGATTCCATGGAAAGGATTTTCTTCAACTTCAACCATGGTGTTTTGCGTTTCACTGTTTTGAGTTTCAATGTTTTGGGTCTCAATGTTTGGAGTTTCGATGCTTTGAGTCCCAATGTTTTTCATTTCAATGTTTTGTGTTTCCAGTTCTTTTTCCTTGAGTTTCTTCTTTTGTAATCTTGTTTGGTCGGGCATACAAGTGTTATGCTTTGACTAGACTTTGATCTTTGTTTTGGAATAGTGCCAAGGATTACAACTAAGTCTAATAGAATGACAAATTCTATTGATGATACTAAGTTGAATTCGATTGTGCGTCTTCATTTCATGATGAAAGGATGATAAATCCTAATGATGAAACTAGGCTTAACAATCAAAGATATGATAAGTTTGATGATTTAGGCACTTTGATATGTTTAGATCTAGGTTTAGATTGGAGAATTCCACTTGTAGAGGTCAGTTTTAACAAGTTTAGACTTTGTGGTATCTGAGGAATGATTCTAGATTGAAAATAATTATGAATTTTGGCTCAAACTATGAAACAGGGGATAAATTTAACTCTCAGGTTTTGCATTTAATGGATGCGCTAAAACAGAGCCCAATTGCACTAAAAGATTTGATAGATGTGCTAAAACAGAGGATGGACGTGCTAGAAAATTGCATAGATGCGCTATAATATTGCTTGGATGCACCAGAACAGAGGGTCAATGCGCTAAAAGACTATAGTGAATGCACTATAATAGAGAGTGAATGCGCTAGAAGATTGCATAGATGCGCTATAAAAATGCCTGAATGCGCTATAACAGAAGATGGATGCACTATAAGATTGCATAGATGCGCTATAAGATTGATTGCATGCACTAAAATAGAGGGTCTATGCACTAAAAGACTGCACAAACGCGTTATAAAAATTGACTAGATGCGCTGGAACAGAGGACAAATGCACTATTCTAGAGAAAATTTCAATGTTTTTGGCAGTCTGTCTTGTTTTTAATCTGTGAATATGAATGTTACCAAGGTGTAATTTGTTGAACAATGGATCTTGCTTGGTTTTCATCTTGTAAGTTGCAAGTATCAAGTGTTCAAATGGATGATTTTTGAATCAAGGTTTTCACTTCCATTGTGTGATGTTTTGTTTGAAATTTGTTTGAAAACACATTGGTAAAACACATCAAACATGTACAACCTAAGGCTATGTAGGACAATATTCACTAGATTCCCACTTGGATTTTACTCCAGCTGCACCTACTTTTAGCGGATGATTAGATGCTTGACCCCACTAGCTCCCCTCCATGACACTCACTTCTCAGGGCAGCCAAGCATCAATACCCATGAATCTCCCATGGCATACTTCTCATCTCTACTAAAAGCTGCAAAAATGTGGGACGGCTTCAAAATGACTATTCTTGCGCTAGTAAATAGAATAAGTATTTTGGCCTTCTAAACAAGAGGTTCTAGTATAGGAATTTCGTTCATGGGGGATCATCCATAAGGCAAGAGACCATTGTTTCCCTTCTTGTTAGAAAAATCCTTGTGATATTTGAACTTTCCTCAAGTACCCACATTTATATCCTAGTTGGAAGTCGCTTGGCTTTAGCGAGTTACCAGTTAGGTCATTCCCTTGGGTGATTACTTTTTCCCACAAGGCAGGCCCTCTATGGATTAAACAAAATAAAAGTGAATGGGTCTGGATTTTTGGTCACCCAATTAAGGGGAGAGCATATGCCTACCATTCATCAAGCATGGAAGACATAGTGTTCTTTAACCTTTTAATTAAGCTAGATGCTTTTCTTAATCAAAAGAAAGCATTAAATAACTCCAACCCCTACATAAATTATCAATAGTTTGATAAAATTGTCCTTGACAAGCATATAAAAGTACTTGCAAACAAAAAACACCAATTAGTTCTCAAATTCTTCAAATTTTGTAAATTTAACCATATGCGCTAAAACAATCATCCAATACGCTAAAATATCATCCCAATGTGTTAAAATAACTACTCTATGCGCTAAAATAACTCATGTATGCGCTAAAAGAACTAATGAATATGCTAAAAGAAGTAATGAATGTGCTAAAATATTGACTAAAAGCATTGAAAGACTCCCTGAATGTGCTAAAACATTTGTTGGATGCGCCAAAAGAAATGTTGTATCCGCCGAAACAGACCCCGAATGCACTGAAAGAGTTGTAAGCATTGAAACAGACCCTAGGTGCACTGAAAGAGTTGTCGTATGCGCCAACAGACCCCAGATGAGTTAAAAGAGTTGTCGTATGCACCAAAACAAAAGTCATATGCACTAAAATATTGATCATATGCGCTAAAAGAACTCACGGTTGCACTAAAACCTCACATCTAGCCTGTTCAAAAAAATCCATAAATTTGTTAAAAATGAGCTTGAGCCCCATGGTGGGCACCAATTTATGTGTGTGTGAAATGTGGGAGAGTTAGTAAATCAACACAAACACCAATGAGACATATTATATTAGATATTTAATCAATAAAATTGAATCAAATTGAAACAAGATTAAATTCCTAAAAATGTTCCATTATTCTCTATTCTCAAGGATTTATTAAACCATATTGGCTCTCAAATTTTTGTATATGCACTATGGTTGTTAAAATGACAACTTGAGAAACAAGATGCTATTCTAAATGCAAGAAATCTAAGTTCCTACATGATATTACATGATGCAAGTGGTAATGGTGATATTCAACAAATGGATAATGATGTTAGATTATACAATGTTAATGCTATGGTATGAAGCTAGGATGATTTTGCATATGCTCAAATATAAACTATTAATATGATAAACTAAAATGTAACTATAAAGAAAAACATGGTTATAAGTTAACATGATGTTACAATGCAAACTTGTTAAAATGTTAAACAATGCTATAAGACTCCAAATGCTCCAATGCTTCAAAAGATATTCCTGCATAATAACTCTATTCCACTATGGGATGCAGAATACTATGGCAAAGAGTTGTATTTATAGGCTTTTCCAAGCATCTTGTGATGTGGCAGCGATCAACAGTCCAGATTCAAACAAGAGGGATAAAAGGTGGAGATGGAGAGAATCAAGAGAAAGATGCTCTGACAAGAGACAACATGCAAATGGATGGAGAATCAAGTGTGTGAGAGAAAAAGACCACGATGTTTGAAGCGGTGGGGATAATTCCTGGCAAAATTCGGGAATTATTTTCATGTGATATGGTGAATTGGCATGGTATGGGCTGTCAGTTGGAATTTCAAATTGGGACAGGTGGGGTGGTCAATGAAACAGGCACAGGAAATTTTGTTCAGAACAGAGGAATGTGGTTTTGGTTTGGGAGGTGGAGATCAGCCAGACTGTAAACCAAGTTGGGAATTTGGTATGTGAACAAACTCGGCAGTTGGTGGCTTGCAAGTGTTGTTGAGCCTCATCAGGCTGGTTTGGAGTTGTCACGGTCACGAGAAGTGGCCGGTGAAGCAGTGATTGCGTGCAAGAATGAGGTCTGTTCTTTCATCAAATGAATACAGACCAAGGAATATTTTAAAATCCTGGTCTGTAAATGAGTGAACAAATAAACAGCATTTGGTTTGGTAGGGGTGGGAATGATACAAAAGGAAAAGGAAAAATGCAGCACTCCTGCACTTTCATAAAATAGCAGAAACCCCAGATATGGGCCACACTAAATGCAAGGATGCAAGTAGGAATGAGATACGAATGAATAAATTTTGGAATGAGAACTCCCGAATCAAAAATTCCAATGGTACAAAGAATTGGGTTTAAATGACTAGGGTTCACCCAAAGATAAGAATGACCAAGAATGGTTGGCATGCTTTCAGGTGCAGCAAAGTGCCACTAATAATGCCCCAAAGGTCCCAGTGGATTGACTATCAACCTCTAAGGTGATTCAATAATTCTCTCAATTAGGAAGGACCTAGGAGAGGATTTTTAGCTTTTAGGGGTTCACCACCAAGGAAATGCTTGGAAAAGACAAACAAGCATTCAAATCACAAAATCTAACAATGCAAGCAAAATGAGAGATGCAAATAATGAAAATATGCAGCAGGGAGTTAGGATGTGTGCACTTGGGAAGTCTGGAGATGTTGTGAGGATTTTGGAAATGTAAAGAAGTTGTCTAGAAATTTTAG
Organism: Sequoia sempervirens; assembly: GCA_007258455.2. Taxonomy (NCBI): domain Eukaryota; kingdom Viridiplantae; phylum Streptophyta; class Pinopsida; order Cupressales; family Cupressaceae; genus Sequoia; species Sequoia sempervirens. The sequence continues at coordinate 61,240 of VDFB02321762.1, forward strand.
GGAGGATAAAGACGCCCAAGATGGTGTATTAGTCCCGCTGCTATTTTTTGAGGCATATACGAAATCTACGGATGTCGAAACCAGATCTAAAGGAATTTCTAAAAAATATGCTCATGAGGATTGATATGCCCAAGGTGGCGTATTAGTCCCATTTTGAAATTTTGAAAACTTTGAATGTGATCCTGAGCTCCAAGGTTTGCACCAGCTTCTCCTTTGATCTCAGGTTCTGAAACTTCTGGATTCAACCTGTAGGTGAGTTTTTGTGAAGATGACAACTTTGCAATGCAACTTTGCACTTTAAAGGATCTTCAAGTATTCAACCTAAATATGCAAACAAAAACATGCAAGAGGGAAAAACTTGTTGATTGTTAGTAAATGGGGGTTTTCCTTGGTCAAACCCCTTGTAGGTAATTATACCAAATGATGAAATGAATGAAATGAAGCATGAAACATGAAATATGTAAATGATATCACCTTGGATGATGTCTTGTGAATCAAATCTGCAATCCACCATGTACTGGCCATGAAGAATGTAGATCTTGGATCCTTGGATATGATATGAACAATGGTTGCAAATAGATCTTCAATGCTACATCCACAATCTTGGCTCAACAACATGAATGGATGCACTAAACCCTTGACATGATGCTTGAATCTTGATGATGGCTCCAAATGCTTGATAGAAATGCTCTTGAATGCATAAACTTGCCTTAGGAATGAATACTTGAATGCTTGTTATGAAAATGAGTGGAGGAACCTTGTATTTATACATACTCATGCTTAATATCCTGAAATTGCACCATAACAAGCCAACATATGAATTCATTAATTAAAGGAGGCTAAATCTCACCAAGATTTGAAATTGAATCCTGAAAATAAACCAAGGAGGTCTAAGATGCCCTAGGTGGCATCTTAGTCCCAAGGCTCAAATCTCAGGGCACAGACTCCAAAAAGGGACCTTTTTCAAGTATATTCAAAATCAGGGTCCCAAGACCCATGGAGGACAAAGACGCCCTAGGTGGTGTTTTAGTCCCAGTCCACAAATCAATGACACATAGACAAAATCATTAAATGATCATTTATCTTTTGATGTTTATTAGGATTTTCCATAAAAATATATAGTTTATTAGGCTTGTGGATGCAAAATAGGACCAGTTAATCCATAAAGAAGCATAAATAAAGCAAGGCGGGTCCAAACAAGTGTGAAAATGAAAGAGTATGCATTTTACTACACTACACAAGTCATAGCCACCACTTATGCCCAAATTTTTTATTCTAAGCTAGCCCCACTAAGCATGCTCCTAGCCCTCTCCATCAATGTCATATCTATTATTTTTTCAACTCCATTATATTAAGGGATGTACAAAGTTGTCTTATGTCTTTCTTTTCCACAATCCTTACAAAATCTATCGAAGTCTATCGAACAAAATTCATCACCACTATCATCCTTAAAAATCTTAATCCTTTACCCATTATGATTCTCTAAAAGAGTATTAAACTCTTTAAACTAGATAAAGAATTCAAAGTTACTTCTAAGGAAATATACTTATGTTCTTCTATAGTAGTCATCAATGAATAAAATATAATAAATAAATTTTGAAATCAAAGAAACATTAATAAGGCCAAAAACATCATAATGTATCAAGTCCAATACTTGAGAAGATTTATGATAACTCAAGTAAAACCAAAGGCTTACTATTGAATATTGAAACCCATAGATTTTTATCTATGAGCATATCTCACATTTTGAGTTTCCACAACTCAAAATTACTACAAAAGAACTTCTCCATATTTTTTCTAGATGTACTTCCCATCTCTTCCCACAGTCAAATCAAAACTCTCTTTGTACAAGCTCCTACTCAAACAAAATTTAATACAAAAAA
>VDFB02321763.1:0-61329 GCA_007258455.2 Sequoia sempervirens
CTCCCCTTCCCTCCATCTCTCTCTCTCTCTCTCTCCATCCCCCCTCTTTTTATCTCTCATCACCCTCTCTCTACCTACCTCTCTCTATACTTCTATCTATATCAACTATCCCTCTTACCTCTCCCTCCCTCCCCTCTCTCTCCTCTTCCCTCTTCCCTCTCTACTCTCTTTCTCTCTTTCTCTCTTTCTCACCTATCTCTCCCTACCTATCCCTCCCTCCCTTCTCTCTCTCTCCCTCCCTCCCTACCTCTCCCTCCCTCTCTGCTCTCTATCTCCTCCCCCCCTCTCTCTCCTTCCCTCTCTACACTCTCTCTACTATGTATCTCAACTATCCCTCTTTACTTCTCCCTCCCTCCCCTCTCTCCCCCTCTTTATCTTTGTTTATCTCTCTCTCACCTCTCTCCCTCCCTCTCTCCTTTTCTCTCTCCTTCTCTCTATCTTCCCTCTCCATCTCTCTAGCTACCTCTCCCTCTATAATGCTCTCACTACCTACCTCTCTATCTCACCCAGACACCCCTTTACCTCTCCCACCTTCCCTCTTTTCTCTACGTCTCTTTCTTTGTCTCTCTCTCTTTGATTTGCACCAAGGTGTGATACAAAAAGGGGAGGAAGGTGGGAAGATTGAGAGAGAGAGGGAAGGAGGGAGGGAGAGTTAGAGATAAAGAGAGATAGAGAGAGTGAGAGTGAGAGGAGAGAGTGAGAGTGAGAGAGCTCAATAGAGAGAGGGAGGGGAGAGATAGAGAGTAGAGAGGGAAGGAGGGAGGGAGGGAGAGAGAGGTGAGATAGAGAGAGAGGGGTAGGGAGGGATATATTGGTAGAGAGGTGAGAGAGAGAGTAGAGAGAGACAAAGCTCAAGGGAGAGAGAGTTAGATAAAGGGATGAAGATAGTGATAGATAAAGGTCCAGAGCATAAGAGATAACTAATGTGTGAGATAAAGAGGGAGAGAGAAAGATGATACAACTTGTTGATTACTAAAATTTAGCCTCTTGATTACTGAAATTTGACATGTTGGTTACTAAAATTTGACTAAGTCTAAAAAATTATAAGATCATCCAAAAACTAGAATTTGCATTATAACTCTAAGATATCTGAAACAACTCTCAAACATCTTGAAACTATATACACAAAATATATAACTTAAAGTATAAGAAAGTAAATTTCCATATGTAAATGTCAACTTAAATGTTTATTTAATGTATATAGTTTCCCTGGAAGAGAAAGACAAAGACAAAGACAAAGAAAAGAGAAAGAGTTCAGTAAAATGCATTCTAAAAATTCATGCTTCACATTTGGTGAGTGCCAAATGGGTTGTATTGAGAAGTACCAACACTTTGGGTTGGATGACCATTTCATGCCAAAGACATGATTTTTTGAAAGGGTAACAAAATTTCACATATTTTTGGTCATGCTCTCCATCAAGTTTGCACATATTTCAATGAAAAATAATAAAAATACCATGATGACGTTAAGCTCTCTCTTAACTATCTAACCATATATTTTTTTTTTTACATTTTGAATATGTTAAGGTTTTCATCTTTAACTTCTTTTGTTAGTGCTTCCATTTTTTGTCGAAAACCAACATGTGCTAGTTTGGGTATAGATTTTCACTCATTCATTGAATTTTGAAATAAATTACATTTTTAGAAAATAGACTCCATTCTACATGTATTGAAAAAAATGATTTTTGATTAGTTTTCAAAACTTTTAGGGGGGAGCATGCTCAAAATTCTACTTTTCAAGATGTGTCCACTTCAAAAATTAGTAAAATATTATATATTCATTAAAAAATTAGCTGAAATAATGGACATAAACTACATGGTGTTAGCTAATTTATCATTAAAGGGATTTTTAAAATTATGAAAAAAAGTTAACATTTTAGGGGGAGCACAACATACACCACATTATTATTGTTTTTATTATCAAAAGTACAAATTTGTGTGCTCCCCCTTTTTCAAACCCTTAATCTTCACTATTTAAAAAAAATAGTAGTTAGAAAGTAGATTCAAAGCACTACAACTCTTGTTCTTGTTGCATCTTCAAAATTTGAGCATAACTATCTCCATTTTCTCATGAATAGATCAAACTTTATTGATTTTAGAAAAAAAGTGGCATCTTAAGAGCCATTTTTGTGTCACAACTTGGTGCACATACCCTTACTATTATTTCAATTGACAATGAAAGGTGATTTCACATTTATGTTCACCATATGGAAATGACATGCAGTTTTTTGGGATGAGTATTTAACTAATCTACCACATGGATGTTGAAGAGAGGTGGAGTGGGGTAATTTTTTGTCTATTTAGAAGGTTGACCAATGGTGGATGAAGAGGAATTCTAATCCTTGCATACCATCTTATCAACACGTGTTTGCTATGCTACATGATGAGCCAGTAGGGGACCACTAACTTTATTACACTTTCTAATATTAAACACACACCACCTCTTCTTTCCCTCTTGATCAACCAAATTAACTTTGCATCCATTCCCATTTACTTGTATGGGATGGAACTAACATTCCATACATTAGAACCTTTCATGATTAGATACCTTGGATTTATTACTCACAAAACAACCCACTATTGAGACTCCTCTTTACAATAGTTAATTTTAATAGGCTCCAAAACATGTTCCTTTAAGCTTTGTATTGGTTATGGCTTTAGCAAAAGGAATGGTCATTAATGCTAGGTTGGTGCTTGTAGCTCATCTTCTAGGCCGTCATTTGTATTAGTTCATACTAGTATGATGTATTTACATTGGGGTACTTGATTATGCTAAATAATTTTTAGTGTTAAACTATGTTGCACTTATCCACATATTATTTTGAAATGTAGACTAAAACATAGCTTAACCCAAAAATTCCTTTGGGAAACCAAGTCTCATATTCTACGACCTCATACTAGCTTAGGTTTATTGTCCTATATGATGTATATTATATTTCTAGTGTTTTATAAATGCCTAGATATGATGTAAATATTGTTGTCACCTCAGATTGATGTTCTATACTAGAATGTGGTCCTAGTTGATAGGTTTATTCACATCATGAAAGCATGTTTAATGCTAATTTTTTTAAGAGAAAGGTGGCTACAAATTTACATGTTAATTTGAGAGGTTGATTGATTTGGATGAATGCTTGCTTGGGTTGAAGACTTAATTTTTTTCCTCTTGTTTTGATTGCTTGATTGGTGAGCCTCACAACTTTGAGTGTGTTGCTAGCAAGTATGCATGGATGAATTTATATGTACCACTTAAGACAAATATCACTTGAAAAATTTATTTCGATGATGATCTATATAAGACATATTAGTATGTTTGATGGGACAAATGACCATGCATTTTTTTTACAACACAACTGATATTTGGAAATCAATATGTTATTATGGGTGGTTGCTTCATATGTAGTTGAGACAATCATAGTGCATCTTTTCAATATGTAGACATAACATTAGAAATTGGGTTTCCTATCTATTGAGGAGGGATTGTCTATAATTTATGCAAGTTTAAGCTTGGGGCTTAGTGATATTTGTCATGGCCACAAAATTGTTACAACCCAGAATGTTAATGTTCCAAGTTTACACTAACATAAATTGCAAATGAGATATATGTAGTTACATTAGTGGCTACATCATTAACATTATATAACAAATAGGAATTAATAGTATAAATAAAAACCCTTTATGATGTAAATTATATTGCTAGTGCTCTATAAATGCCTATATGATGCAAATATTGTTGTCACCTCAGATTGATGTTTTATACTAGAATGTGGTCCTAGTTGATAGGTTTCTTCACATCATCAAAGCATGTTTAATGCTAAATTTTTTAAGAGAAAGGTGGCTAGAAATTTACATGTTAATTTGATAGGTTGATTAATTTGGTTGAATGCTTGCTTGGGTTAAAGACTTAATTTTTTTTCCTCTTGTTTTGATTGCTTGATTGGTAAGCCTCACAACTTCGAGTGTGTTGCTAGTAAGTATGTAGGGATGAATTTATATGTACTACTTAATTTACAAATATCACTTGAAAAATTTATTTCGATGATGATCTATATAAGACATATTAGTTTGTTTGATGGGATAAATGACCATGCATTTTGTTTACAAAGCAATTGATATTTGGAAATCAATATGTTATTATGGGTGGTTGCTTCATATGTAGTTGAGACAATCATAGTGTATCTTTTCAATTTATGTAGACATAATATTAGAAATTGGGTTTCCTATCAATTGAGGAGGGATTGTCTATAATTTATGCAAGTTTAAGCTTAGGGATTAGTGATATTTTTCATGGCCACAAAATTGTTACAACCCAAAATGTTAATATTCCAAGTTTACACTAACATAAATTGCAAATGAGATATATGTAGTTACATTAGTGGCTACATCATTTACATCATATAGAATAGATAGGAATTAACAGTATAAATAAAAACCCTATATATGCACTTACACTATAATGGCTAGAATAGTTGCATCATATACAATAAGCATACATTAACAATATAACTAGAAATGATAAATGCACAACAAATATGCAAAACTTTACAAAATAGTGGCTAGAGCATTAACATTGTATAAAATAAAAAAGCATTTACACAACATTGGGAACAACATTTACATCATATAAAAGAGATAGACATTTACATCATATAGAATAAATAAGCATTTGCACAATAATGGCAAGATAATTTACATCATTATAGAAGAGATAGGAATTTACATCACATTGTCTACAAAATTTATATCGTATAGAATAGGTACGTATTTACACTACAATGGAAACAACACTTACATCATATAAAAGAGATTCAAGGTATTTACAACACAATTTCTACAATATTTATATTGTATAGGACATATAGGCACTTACACAATACTGGCAATGACATTTACATCATATAAAAGAGAGGTATTTACAACACAATTTCTACAATATTTACATTGTATAAAATGTATAGGCATTTACATGCATGCAATTAGAGTAGAGTGGGTATAAAATTTACAACACATAATAAATAGGAATTTATAGTGTAACTAAAAATTGCATATATGCACTTAGTTTAAAATCTTGTTAGTTAGGCTAGCATTGTGTATAGGGAACCATTAGTAGAGTGTAAGAGTTAAGATAATGGGAGAGATAATATAGAGGTTGAGATAAAAGTAGCTATAGATAGTACCCTATCAATTTCAACTGCTGAAATACCTCTACTCTACATATCAACATACCTTCTAGTAGCCATAGATAGTAATGCATTTCACTATATTTTATATATAAAATCTTGTAAAGCTCAATATGCAATTGCAAGGGCAAAGACAATTTTTAATTTACTATAGTTTATGTCTATTTAATTATAATGATGAAGTAAATTTTATTAGTGGATGAGAATGACCAAAATGACGTTTGTAGTCCTAGTTGAAGAAAGTGAGAGTAATGTATGTGACTTGAACTATATACAAGTGAAATTGATTTAAAAAAAAAATGATATGATAGAGAGTTTAGATGAATTCTATGATTTTGTTAGCAAGAATGTTGAATACAATGATTTTGTTAGTGAGAACGATGATCAACTTTGGTTGTTACAAACTATGGTTTAATTGATATGATATAGGACCTTAGAAATTTGTAATTATTGTATATCCACTACAAACTATGGTTCAATCGATAAAATGGTCGATGAACATGTCAGAAATTACATTGATTTAATATAATCTCCATAGTGAGGAAATGATCCATGGGATAAATTGTGCTTGATATTTGGACATCAAATTTTCCAAATAGTAAAGTTCCATACATGACTATTGGATTTTTACCTTGATTAGATTGTCATATGATTATTGGATTAGTGTCATAATACATTCATATTTAAAATATTTGTCATGGTGAGGTATTTAGATAAACTTAGACATGAATAAAAGGGAGTAACATACAAATCAAAACAAAGGCTCATCGAAATGGATTGCTCGTAGTTACCAAACTAAAAAGATAATTGGTTGATGACAATCAATGATCTAACAATAAGACTTACATTAGCCTCATAAGGCTTTAAAGATATATAGCCATGTAAAGATTATAGTAAAATTACATAAAAATTGACACAAGGAAATAATTTGCACAAAGGTTACATTTACAAGAGGAAACATACATTCATACATCTAAAATATCGAAACAATAAATTTTTTGTAGTGATTATAATGATATAAAATTGTAAGGGACTAAAGATAGAGTGATTGAAAGTTTACACCACAAAACAAAGCAACATTGTTGACATCTAGCTATAACATAGACCCTTTTTCCATTCTTCAAAATCTAGGATGAATAAAAAAGGAAAATTATAAATGCAACTAAAGCCTATTAATAACTTCATGAATAAATGTAGGAAAACCTAAACCGATTAAGGGTGAACAATAGCATCTTAAACATTATTAAGCACAATATATCCAAAGACCTTAATGAACAATAGGTAAAGCCTATTAATAACTTTATGAAAAAATGTAGGTAAGCCATAAACCTATTAAATGTTAAAAACTACATCTTAAACATTAATAAACACAATATAAATAGAGATCCTAAGAACAACACATAAAGCCTATTAATAACTTCATGAATAAATGTAGGGAAACCCTAAACCTATTACGAGTTTAAAAGACATTTGAAAAATTATTAAGCACAATATGTGTAGAGATTATAATGAAAAAAAAAACCAAATTTACAATGCTATTGTTAGCCAATAAAACTAATGATAACCCATTTTCTTTCAATTTGTTAGTCTAAAGTAACCAATTGAAAGAACCATAAACTTATATTTATAACTTAAACTAGGTAGGTCATAATGATGCTCTAATAGAAGATTAGAGTTACCATAACAAAAAAATGTGTTATAAAACATAAAATACACTTGTGTGCATTAACACCCTTGAACAACAGTTTTGAAGTTTGTAATCTTTTGATTTTTTTTTGTAGTCTACAGTTGAAAAATAATAATCACGCATTCAACTTGAAATAAAAGAATGACAAAAAAAGAAAAAACCAAAAAACCTTTATTGATAGAAGCACTAAAAAAAGAGGAATAAAAAGAAAAGAGAAGAACAAAGAAGTGATGGCTCATTGCCTTAGTGAGGATAAGAATCCTCACTTGGGTCGAACACTTGTAGATGACAACCTAGAAGAGAAACGAGCAACAATGTAGCATCGACGATCATTCCATTATTTGTTGAAACCTGAAAATGAAGAAACAAGGTAGCATTCAACCAAATCAATCGGAAAACAAAGATAACAAAATTTATATTATAAAGTATTAGCAACCATTCCATTGGTCAATGTTTACCTTAGACATTATGATGGAATTGAAGAGGAGAATGACCAAGGAACAAGCATTGGTGACCATTCCTTTCTTAGAAGGCTTAGTGAAACAAAGTAGAGGCAAAAATGTTTTAGTGTCTATTAAAATTCAAATATGAGGAAGAGATGTCTTGGTTGTGGGGTGTTAATGAGCGAGATATGTGTTTTGTGGTCTCACAACACTCCTTTAGACTATAAGACTTGGGGACCCAAGTGAAAAATTTAACTCTTATGGCAGGAGCTAGCAAGCTGAAAAGATCACTGGAAGTGAAGAGCAAAGAGAAATTTTTAATAAAAGAGTACATCATAGTGTAGTGTTCCAGGTACTGGATATCAGGAATCGGGAAGTTTTGAAAAGGTGAAAAGGTAATGCGAATGTAAGCAAAATGTTCCAGTCCAGTAAGTTGAGGTCTAGTAAGATGGAAGTTCTAGTAAAACCGAAGTTTGGGGAAAGTTCATGGGTAAAGTCAAATACTGGGTACTAGGTAGCAATGTAAAATAAAGTTTTAAAATCTCGTGGTTATCCAATGAGTCCGATAGTTTGGTTATCTGGTATGTAGAAGATAATCATGCAAGAATTTGTGATATGCTAGAAATCATGTTATTTATGAGAAATTTATGTGATAACATTTGAATAATGGTTTATAAATGTTTATAGATGTTTATAAATGTTTTTTTTAAGGGATTTAACGAGTGGAATTTGTGATTGCAGGAGATGTAGAGTTCAAGTATGGATGGTTAGGATTTGAATCATGGTTAAAATTATATCTAGATCAATTTGCGTACTTTGGGAGGTTATAAGGTAGAGGGCTTTGAGTCCATTGGAATGCTAGAGATCCCGGTATTGTACCTATGATGGAAACAAGTGCCAATCTTTAGGGAAGCCCATTCCTGAGAGTAGCAAACCTGGAGTAGAACAAAGTGTGGGAATAGGGTGATAGAGTAATCGTTCTGAATATATGGGAAATTTCCTGCACACTATCTTGATTCAAGATATTTTCCTGGCAAAGAGAAAGGATTAAAGCTCGAAGTGCTTCAATGTGTAATTGGAGTTGACCTTCATTGATTTCAATTATAATTCTCTTACCAGTCGCTACATTCCAAGTGCCTTGATGTGATTCATCCCTTGGATTTCCTCTCATGTATTTGTCTTATCCTATTTGTGCCTTACTTCTATAAAAGGCCAAAGAATCTTTCTTTTTAAGTTAAGTTAAAAATTTGTGGATTCCGGAAGAGCCAAAACTTCTCTAAGTTTTGTTCTTTTTTCCTATTTTCTGAATCATTCTGGTCTAAAAACTTGTATGCACATAGATATTAATCAATATTGAAGCCAATTTGATAGCTACCTATATCATGAATCTTTGTAGCTAGTTTTGTTAGTTTAGCTGAACAAGACTGTGTGTTGAGCCGTTTAAGGGTGCATGCAGAACCTACTCGGTGTCCAGACTAAAACCCCCCTCTTTAAAATATCACATTGTTTTATATGTAGCTATGAATAATTCTGGTGAAGTATAAAGCAATTTGTTTCAATTTGGTTAGTTCTTTGGGGCATGCATGGAGAATAACCAGGAGAAATTTTAATTTTTAGTATTTTTATGCTTTCTTTTAGAATAGGTGTTTAAATTCTAGAAAAATGTTTCAAAAAATAGAAGAATGAATGAAAATTTATTGAAAATCTTTCGTTTCATATGAAATTGCTAAATGCTTAAAGCTAAATCTACTGAAGTGATAGCAAATTTGTTGATATTCATGAAATATTATTCCAAATCTTTCAATTTCATGATATTATTTTGTGATCTAAGTAAAATTCAGCGTCTAATACATATAATTTCAAACAACCATAGTCCCTTTGAGATTAACAACACTATCATATCATACCCTAAAGTGAACCTAGTACTATCAAGACCTGATTATCGGAGACTTGGGATTGAACTAAGCCAACCTTTGTCCTATCATATGGATCCCCTGGGATTACATCTTTGGTTAAGTCTTTTAAGAAGGTAGGCTCTTCGGGTCTGTCTGTGAAGAATTTATTTGCCCTGTTGCTGCGAGTAACATTGCCATCAACAATATGCATGGTAATGAAGCATTGAAGGCTACAATGCATGGAAAGTTGGCACCATCCCATACAAGTAAATGGGAATGGATGTAGAGTTAGTGTGGCTAGTCGAGAGGGAAAGAAGATGTGGCGTGCATTTAACGTTAGAAAGTAGTGGTGCCTTGCCCAGGCCGGGCTTAACCGACACACTCTAAGGGTACACTCCTTAGGTGGCTGGGCCCACAACCTCTTTACATCCGTGACTTTCTCATTTTCGTTTCACTTTTACCAAAGCCGTTTCTGTTTTTGTTTCTGTTTCCTTGAATATTATAACAAAGTATAAATGGTAGCTCAAAATGTATTTACCACTTTCACTTATAAAACACCAATAAAAATATTAATCTTTGGTTATATTCAAAATAGGCTTCACATTTTTATCCCTAGTGACCATATGTTATAAGAGTATAAACGGTAGATCAAAATGTCTTAGCCCTGTCACTTATAAAACAACGATAAGAATATTAATCCTTCGTTATATTTAGAGTATTATTTTTAATTTTTGATATTTTAGATTTTTAATAATTATTATTAATAAATTATTAATAATTAATATTATTATAAATAATTATATATTTTTAATTTTAATTTTTTAAATAAATTTATTAGTAATTAATATTGTTAAAAATAATTAAATATTTTTTAATTTTAGTTTTTAAATAAATTTATTAATTATAAATTATTCATAATTCATATTTAATAAGATTTTAATATTAAGTATTTTAATTTTAATTTTTGAAATAAATCTATTAATAATAAATTATTCATAATTGATGTTTAATAAGATTTATTTTAAATATTTTTAGATGATAATAATAATAGATAATCAACAATCAATATTAATTAATTTTTTTAAATTATTAATAATAATAAAATTAATAATTATAAATTAATTATAAATAACAATTCTAATTAACATTATTAAAATAATCAAATAGTAAATTATTGATTATTAATTATTTAAAATTAAAAGAAAAATTTACACATAATAATAAAAACATTAATAATAAATTATAGTTAAAAATCAATTTTAAATAACAATTTTAATTAACGTTATTAAAAATAATCAATAAATAAATTTTTGGTTATTAATTATTTAAAATTAAAATTCATTATAACAATTTATAATTTGACATTCTAGATTTTGACAACATGATATATGATTTTATTAAAAATTAATCATTATGAATTTTGACAAACTTGACACACAAATGACAATTTGACAATGAAATTAAAGTACCACAATTGAGTTTCAAATTGAGTAACATAATAGACACAAACAAATTGAGAGATTGTTATGAGGGTAGTGATGCAACATTTCTAATTAGAGTGTACTCCATGAGATTACAATTCTTTGAGACATTTTGTCCCAATAGTTCACAAGATTTGTCTATCCTCCAATATTTTGCATAGATTTCAAAAGGAATTCTACAACCACAAAATTTGAGAAAAATCATCTTTATATTATGTTTTCATTATGATTGGTTAAATCTTATACTAAATTTGGGTGTTGTTTGTGTTTTAAATAGAGTAGATTAATATTTTTTAGTTTGTTCTATGAAGCTCAAAATTACATGCACATGGAATGAACTATAGTTTAGTTACGAACCTTGGTCGCTTCAAAATAATTAGACAAGATTAGGAGAGGAAGGAACACACACCAAACTACAAAAATATTAAAAATGAGATTTTAAATATTTAAAATTTGATAAGTTTTAATTTATTTTTGAAATGTTCAAGAAATATCAATATATTTTTTCAAATATCAATATATTTTTTCAAATTTCAATAAATTTGATTTTGAATATCAAAAATTTGATACACCTTTAAAATCCATTGACAAACAATACAACTTTTAGAATTTTGATGAATTATCGGACTTGTGAACTTGTCAATGGATTTAGAAAGTGCTCAAATTCACTTTAGCAAAACCTTATAAATCTTTTTTGAGAAATCTACCAACTTGACAAATGAATTTTAATGCATAATTTTCACCTAGATCAATATTTTCTTGTGAAATATTGCCACATTGTGTATAAAAATATCACAAATCCTCTTACCAAACCATTTAGCTTCAAATTTTATAGAACTCATGATTTGATTGTGAAAATTTTCACCTAGATCAATATTTTCTTGTGAAATATTGCCACATTGTGTATAACAATATCACAAATCCTCTTACGAAACCATTTAGCTTCAAATTTTATAGAACTCATGATTTGATTGTTTTCACAAACTATTTAGTGAAAATTTGAACTCTTAATATCTCACCAACTAAAGGAATTTTGATCCAAAATCTTGCCACATTAGGAGAAATATTATCACTTGAACATCCTTGTAAAAATATTTTGCACCATCTCTCACAGATTTTGAGATTTAATTATTTTCATAAAATTGTTTGAGCTACATCATTGCTTCTAAGGGTTCTAGTTAAAATAATGGAGGTTCTTCTTCAAAATGATGAGAGACTTGAAACTTGAGGATAATTGGGGCGTGTTTTACTAGGATCTACTCGAAAAAAGAATTCAAATGCAAAAAGTTTAAAGTTGGCAAGTTTAAAAACAAGACCAACAAGAAGATGGAGAAAGGATAATGTTAAGGATTTTGATGAAATAATATGAGAAGGAGAGAGATTGAAAGATCTAGATTACTACAATGAGATAATGCCCTAAGATGTATAAATAAGAGAGAGGGTCACTAGGGGGAGTGAGATAAGATATGCCCTAATAAAGAGTGGTAAAAATGATGGTGAGGAGTGAAGAAGATAGTTATTAAGAAGAAAAGGAGACTATGAGTGGTTAGAGGCAAGGGGAAGACCAGGGTCATGTCCCCATAAGGGGAGAGGATGATCAAGAAGATATGAAAAGAATGAGGAATATCTAGCTAATACCTCCAAGGTGAGAAAATAAGGAGATTCCCTCAATGTGAACACTTGATAGGTAATGATAGGAGTGAAGAGGGACATTGAGGGAGAAAGAGAAGTGGGACATGTCATTAATATCAAGGAAGGGACTAATAAAAAATAAAGAACGTGATAGATTAGGAGGTGAGAGGATGAGGTAATGAATGATATTTGAGTGAAGTAGATAGGAATATATAATATAGTGAATAAATACCTCCAATAAAAGAAAGCAAGAGAGAGTAGAGTGAAAATGACATAAAAAAATCATAAAGAAAGGTAATAGAAGAAAAGAGATGAGAAACTCAATTGACACCTTTATTTTGAGTTACTAGGGCTAGTCCTAATAGTATAATAGTGACTAAAGTATGGATCATCATTATCCACTTATCATAGACCAAATAATATCATTAAGAGAAAAACTAAGATCCAAAACAAAGTGGAAGGTTAAGGAGAAGAAAACAAAAGAAAAATATAATAGTGAAGGGAAAGCTAAGGAAAAGTGGAATCAAAGCAAAGGGAAAAATAGGATCAAGGAAAGGAGAAAGATGAAGAGGAAATAGAGGCCAAGAATGGAGAGGAAAGATCAAAATAAAGGTAAGATTAAAACATTAACATCATCAAAGGTCGAGAAAAAGAAGAAAAAAAGAAGATCTAAGGATAATTAATGATCACATAGATAGTAGACTATTCAGTTTATAACATGATCCTAATTTTATACAATGGTAAAACCAAGTAGTTTGTTATGATCCAACATTTTTGTGTATACTATAGTATCTCATGGAGATAGTAAGAAAGTGTAGCAATATTAATGGGATAGAAGTAGTGTAGATGTTAGGCTTGGGATGTTGTAGAAGTGATACAAAGGAGAAAGTAATGAAATTCTTGCCTTGTCTTGTTCTAGGATTGAGGCATTCTTGACCAAAGAATTTGAGAGAAAAAGGATGGAATGAAGTGTAGAAAAGGGATCAAGAGATGGAGGAATAAAGTGAGATGGTAACTTGCACTAGTCTAATATTAGGTTATGCTCATTCTAAAAGAAGGGGAAGAAAGGAACCATAGCTTAGCAACTCATCCTAGAATGACTCATAGATGGATCATTGATAAAAACAAAGAAAAATATGTTATAACATCTTGATCTAGTTGACTAATTTTTTATAGACAAGTACTTTGAAGTGATTTGAAATTTCTCTTAGGCTTTACATGTTTTTATTTTTTTATTTTTTATTTTACCCTTTTTATGTATTTTTAATTATTGTGGACATAAACATTCTTTTTTACACTCAATACTAGATGAGGAAAGAGAGAAAGAATTTGATTTTCTATAAGGTTTTAAGGGCCATTGATTAGTTCTAGGTATTGGGAAAATAGAAGGGAAGAGTACTCATGGGAATGAGAATGTATTTCATTCTTATCATGGGGTCATATGAGAGTATAATGGCTATAGTAAGAAGTGAAAAGAGATTAAGAATTTAACTTGGCCAAAATGACTATTTCATTGAACTCATCATACCAAGTTGCATAATGGATGAAGGAAATTATTGTAATATTTGCAATAAGATAGCTACTAGGAATAGTGAAGATGACATTTGATGAATGTGTGACTAGATAGGTTTATGTGGGAATAAGAGTAGGTAAAATATTGGTCATCTTGGTGCATAAACTAGTAACACCATTGATGAGATCTATTGCTCTATATCATGGCCCAAGTTGTGCTAGAGAGAAGAAGAGTGAAAAGGAAACACAAATTGAGTAAACAAAAGATCAATTAGGTAGAGGATCAACAACCATCAAATCATCATAAAAAATCAGGCATCCATGAAGTCATTCAAGTGAAGAATAGGGGTGCATAAAAATGGAAAGGAGAAAAGATGATGAAATAGTTACAAAATAAACTAATTATAGAAGCATAGTGGATAATAGGAGGTGGAACACATATATCATAATTTTTCATATAATTGTTATTAGGAGTTAAAGGGTAGGCATCTCATTGAGAGAAATGAAGATCAAATCATTATGTAATGGGTGATCCCACAATACTGGTTTGCAATTTCTAAGAGATCCTAATTTTTGCTGAAATCACATATTTTTAGAAAATATAATGATTTATGCCTTGAAAAGTTCCATTTAAAGGATTTCAATTGAAGAGGGTTTGATCAAACCACCTTAGATCAAACCCCCTTGGATAAAACCTCACTAGTTTTAAACCATACCTATAACAGAGTCTCCTTTACACCTATCAAAATGTTGATAAAAAACCACTTTTGATTTACCTTTTGGGGGATCAAATGAATTCATTTAAAATTTATTTTTTGTAAGTATGTATTCCTTATTATAAGCTTCCCAAAAAATATAATTTTAAATAAATTTAATTTTATTATTATATTTATGTTTTATTTCTTGTGAATGTAGGTTTTTAACCAAAAATCAAGCTCTTTGTTATGCACATGTGGAAAAATAGAAGATTATCAAAAACAAAAATTGAAAAATATCAGTGCACTAGATATTGTAGTCCTTGATCCAACAAAAAAAATTAAAAATTTCAATACATACAAAAATAGTTATGTTGTATACAATCCGCCTATGTCTGAATTGTAATTGGTTTGACTTCGAAACTTAATTAAGGAAAAAATATTCAATAAAACACTATAAAACCAAATGAAAGCGCTAGAAATCATAGTTACAAATCTAAATTTGAATTTTTTTTTTTTTTATCCTTTGTGGAAAAAAAATTATATTGTATATGGTGAGCATCACTCCTTAAAATGGTCTTTACTGAAAAAACTAGTTTTTGAAGGAGATGGAAAAAGAAGTGAAATATGATTCTAAATTTTTTGAAAAAAATATATTTAGAATCTATAGACAAAATGTCACAAATCACTAGTTTGCATCATTTTCAAATTCATCATAGTTTAGCTGCTATAGGTGCCCAAAAGTGAAGATTTAGTTAGAAAAAATCAGTTTAATGTCTAGTTTGGCAAAAAATTGTAAACCGGTATTGTGGGATCACTCTAATGTATAATGTATTTACTTTGGTTTATCAATTAGGATAAAGGAAGAATCATACAAACAATAATCATGGATGTTATCAATAGGATGAGGAGAAGAGAAGGTTCCCCCAAGTCATATGAGTTTTTGATCAACTTTAATTGCTCCCTAATTAGGTTAGAAAGAAAAGTGAAACAATTTAAAAGTAGTTTCTCTTGGATATGGGGTAATAGCTATTTTAAAAAGATAAGTTGGAGTATATAATTTAGATGATGAGATTCCATGGCACAATTAAGGATAAGAATTGAGAAGTGTAGTCTTGAATAGTTTCAATATGATCTTGTTTGCAATGTATGAGTTGTATAATCTAGACACATTGGGTTCTATGTTGAATTATAAATTTCAATTAAAGGCATGTAAAAGATTAAAAACATAGTTTATCAATCTAGGTTGTAACATGTAGAACTAGTCCAATGATTTATTATTGATTATTTTTAATAATTTTAATTAAAATTGGTATTTAAAATTGATTTTAACTATAATTCATTATTAATGTTATTATTATTATGTGTAATTAATTTTCTAAATTTTAAATAATTAATAATAAATAATTTACTATTGATTATTTTAATAATTTTAATTAGAATTGTTATTTATAATTAATAATTTATTAATAATTTTACTATTATTAGTAATTTTTTTTTTATTATTGGTTGTTGATTATCTATTATTATTATCATCTAAAAATCTTTAAAATAAATCTTATTAAACATCAATTATGAATATTTTATTATTAATTAATTCATTTCAAAAATAAAAATAAAAAATACTTAATATTAAAATCTTATTAAATATCAATTATGAATAATTTATAATTAGTAAATTTATTTAGAAATTAAAATTAAAAAAATTAATTATTTTTAACAATATTAATTATTAATAAATTAATTTAAAAATTAAAATAAAATATATAATTATTTTAACAATATTAATTATTAATAAATTTATTTAAAAATTAAAATTAAAAAATTAAAATTATTTTTAATAATATTAATTATTAATAATTTATTTTTTAATAATTATTAAAAATCTTTAATGTCAAAAACTAAAAATAATACTCTTATAACATATGGTCACTAGGGATAAAAATGTGAAGCCTATTTTAAATATAACCAAAGATTAATATTCTTATCGGTGTTTTATAAGTGAAAGTGGTAAATACATTTTGAGCCACCGTTTATACTTTGTATAATATTCACGGAAACGGAACCGGCTTTGGTAAAAGTGAAACGAAAACGGGAAAGTCACGGATGTAAAGATGCTGTGGGCCCGGCCGCCTGAGGAGTGTACCCTTAGAGTGTGCCGGTTAAGCCCGGCCCCTTGCCTACTTGCCGCACGACATGGCAAACACGTACGGATCGTACGCCATGCAAGGACCAAGGGTCATCTTGATCAATCATCGATCAACCATCCAAGCGGACAAAAAATTAACTCACGTGGCTGATTAGTTGAACCTACATAAGGACAATTTTTTTTGATCAATCGTAAAATTACCGAGGAGACAAGATAATTTTTCAAAAATTATTATCGACTACCCGCTCCATTAAGAGATCTTCTCCCTAACATAATTTATAAAAAACTGAATAAAGAAGCTTAGAAATGTCCGATTAGTTCGAGATATAACCGCCGATTCGCGAGCAAGGATCGATAATGAATCATAATGAGATTGAGCGAAGGCCGAAGGGAACTAGGATCGTGTCTCATAAAACGTATATGTTTGGCGGTCTTCGCAAGGAAGTTGAGCTTCTTTCGTCGTTGGTGGCGAGCATTTGTATGCATAATTTCCGTTTTCATCGTGTAATCAGCAAATGAACGACAATTTCTTTGCCAGACTGTCTTTTACTCCAGAATATGAAATACAAAATGTGGATGGACCATGTTAATTGCAGTGGAGGATTTTGATGCTTGCAAAGAGAATAGCTATGGAAGGCCGAGGTCATAGAGAAACTGGCCCTGGCCAAGGCCAAGGTAGAGGAAGAGGAAGAGGCAGAGGTGAAGACGGAGGCCAAGGCCGAGCTGAAGATGGAGGCGAGGGCCGAGGTAGAGGAAGAGGTCGAGGAAGAGGTCGAGGTGAAGATGGAGGCCAAGGTCGAGGTAGAGGTAGAGGAAGAGGCCAAGGTGAAGATGGAGGCCAAGGTAGAGGAAGAGGGAGAAGCCGAGGTGAAGATGGAGGCCAAGGTCGAGGTAGAGGTAGAGGAAGAGGAAGAGGCCAAGTTGAAGATGGAGGCCAAGGCCAAGGTAGAGGCCGAGGCCGAGGTGAAGAAGGAGACCAAGGCCAAGGTAGAGGCCGAGTTGAGGACCGAGGCCATGATGAGGAACACCAATGGCGGCCAACAGGTCACGGGAGGGGCCACGATGTTGCTCCCCAGCCTGTTAGCTCCAGTGGGAAGTTCCTGCCTACAGCCAGCGAGGACATAGTTTCGATTTCATCCTCTTCCCGAAGCGGAAAGCAGCCTTCCATTCAAAAGCCTTTGGCTTCAGGTAAGTAATACCCTTGTGCAAGGTTACGTTGCAAGCAGGTCTAATTTGCTTTTTTCATTTTTGTTCTTTAAACTGTTTTTTTTTTAATGCTGTAAGCATGGATCGTGAAAATTTTAATCTAAGTGAAACAACAACATACAATCTTTAAGATCACTTGCAACAATTCTCTTACACACTTTTTCCCAAAATCTGTTTTTATCTATTATAATCTAAAGTATTTCATTTTAATTCCTCTTCTATAAGCCGTTTTGGTGTTTAGAATAAACTAAATAGGTTTGTAGAACGTCAAGACTCTCAGAATTCATCCGGAAGGAAATTTTGAAACGTTTCTAGACATATACCAATGACGAAACCACTTCATGCATTAATGAAACCACCCTATAGGACAAAAAATTGTGTCTGCAAATGTAGTGGTAATTAGGAAAAAGGATTCAGTAATTGAACACCATAATTTCACCTCTCAAAATTATATGTGACGTTTTCAAATTACCTTCAAATTTTTATAACAGTTTAGTTGACAAAGTTTCTTATAATTAAGATTTTAAGTTCACATCATCAAATATTAGACAGATAATTGTACATTAAATCATATTTTATTGATGCACTAATATAACATCACATATTTTACTGATTTTTATAGAAAAAAAAATCCCATTCAATTATAATTACTCACGGTCAATACTAATAACATCAAAATCACATCCACTAATGCTATAAAATATTATGCATTATAGACAACTTATTTGTTTTCTATATTTGTAGTTTTGTTGCTTTGTAATTCATAGCTTTTGGGATGGATCTGGATAAGTAATCACAGGTTTTGGTGGGGAGCAAACAGGTGAAGTGGAGACCCATCAGCCCAACCTTAGCAATTCTTCCCATCTTCCTACCGCGAGCAGTTGCGGCAGCGGGGGTGATCTGAAGCCAGTGAGCAGACCCGACCAAGGAGGGAAAAACGGGTGCAAGCTGCTTCGCCTCATTGCAAATCATTTCATCGTCAGTTACGACCCATCTCTGAAAGTCTACCAGTACGACGTGGATATGAAGCTGAAGTCCAATTTCTCCCAGGAAACTTCTCAGCCAGAAGCTCATACCACACATAGCACCGCCATATCCAGGACAGATGCCCATGAAATAAAAAACAGATTGTTTGAAGAGCTCACAGCTTTCAAAGAGGCAATGCCCGTCTACGATGGGGATAGGAAGTTGTACTGTTTGCTCCCTTCGCTAGAAGGTGAGTTTTATGTCAAGCTAGACAACGTTGAAGTAAAGGAGTACAGAGTAGTTTTGAAGTTCCGTAAGAAGCTTGACGGACACGGATTAGCAGAGTTTCTGAGCAGAGATCCAAGAGGGCATTTCAGCTTAGAGGGCGATTTGATGCAAGCGATGGGTTTGGTGATAAGGGAGCATCCCAGCAAGAACAGGATTATAATAGGCAGTAGCCTTTATGATGAAGCGCCCGAACTGCATAGGTACCTCACTGGCGGCGCCGTGGCTGCTTATGGGTATTCATCCAGTCTCAGGCCTACAGCCATTGGTCTATCTCTTAAGGTAGATTATTCAGTTGCTGCCTTCCACCAGAGCATTCCAGTGCTAGAGTATCTGTGGAGGAGGAGTGGAGTGGATTGTCAAAAGAAGTACGCTCTGAATTCAGAGGCGAGGAAGGAGGCAGAAAGGGTTCTGAGAGGGTTGAAGGTGAGCGTCATTCATAGAACCACAAAGCAGAAGTTTACTGTGCGAGGACTGACTGAACAAACTACCAGAAAACTTACGTTCAAAATTGAGGACAAAGGAGAGGAAAAGGAGATACGACTTGCGGAATACTTCAAGAAGCGTTACCAAGTGAAGATACGATTCATGGAACTGCCTTGCCTGGACGTGAGCAGGAACCCAGATAGGCCAAACTATATTCCCATGGAGCTGTGTCAAATATGTGCAGGGCAGAGGTTCCCCAAGGATGATCTCAATTTTCATCAGTCCAAGGAGTTGCGGAATGTGGCTTGCCTTGACGCAAAGGACAGATTCCGCAAAATCATTGACATCGTGAAGCGAGAAGACGGGCCTACAGGGTAAGTTTTCTGTGAAGAAAATTCCTGGTTTGTTTGTTTTTTCTTTTCTTAGAAATTGTTTGTTTTATGAATAATGCTAAAATTGTTGAATGCGGTGTATGTGCATATGTATGTGGAGATGTTTCCAATAACTGTTACATTATTATATTTAATTTTTGGTATCTATTTCTTGGTTGTGATATTTACAAAGTCACCCCCAACAAAATATATAGTGACCCTCTATATATTAATATATATTACTTTAATTATGGGATATTATTATTATGTTATTTTTGGTATCAGGTTCGTTTTTTTCTTCTTATCTCTCCTTTTTATTCTTCTCATTCTTTTTATATTGTGAACATAACATGAGTCTATTGATAATGGATTCTAATTATCTTCATGATTTAGAGGTTTTTTCAGTTATGTTCAGATTCTTGTAAATGGATACATAGTTGATTTGAAGCTATCAATTCTCTAACTTGCCTACCAATTGAACTCATGTACTACACAAATGTATGCAATGGATACACCAAAGATATATTAGGAAATAATTTTCAAAATAATTGTAATCTAAATATATGTTAGTGGTGTAACAATTATAGGAATTAATTAATTAGAAAAGAAATATTAAAATAAAAAATATACTAATCTTAAAATTATGAGTGTGTTTTTAAAGCTAATTTAGATAATAAATAAATGATTATAGGTATTTTTAGGTGTTAAATTTTTTATAAATTAAGTAAAAGAAATATTCTTTAATAATTTAAAATATTATAAATGAATATATTAAAATTAATTATTTGGAATGTACTTTTTAATTAAGTTGAATAATAAATAGATGAGTATAACAACTCATAAAAGAAACAAAATCTATAAATATTAATATTTAATTCTAGGTAATTTTAATAAACAAGAATAAATATAAGATTTTTTAATTAATTTTTTAAAGTTTAATTTATCTTTTAAAATTATATATATATATATATATATATATATATATATATATATATATATATATATATATATATATATATATATATATATATATAAAGGTTAGACATTTAAAAGTTGCAAAAAAATAGTGTGAGAATTTGATTTTGATAATTAGAAGTTTATTAGATCTAAAATTTGTTAAAAGATTTACATCATGTCTATTATCAAGTGATTTAGTATCTTTTAAATATAAATCATGTGTACTTTCAATAATAAAAATGAGACCTCACAAAAAAAAAATCAAATTTATAAAATAATTTTCACTTCTAAATACCTAATTTGTTATAAGGAGAATAATTTATTTTTCAAAACATTTTTGGTCATATCAAGTGCACACTTTCACTTATTCATATAAACATACATCACAAAACTTAGTTCACATCATTTTATTATAATATTATTTATAAATAAAATTTATTTATACATTATTGTCAAAAATTGATCATGCTCTATAGTTTTAATATTTATACCATTCTTATAACGGAAATTTAAATTATTCAATTTTCATTTTTACTTTTCATTATTTACAAAATTGATGTCTATTTGTGACTACTTTCTTTTTATATATATATATATATATATATATATATGATAAACCATGTATATGGTAATTCTTTATATATTAGACTAGTGAAAAAAAGGAAGCTTCCACATAATTATAAAAAGAAACATAAGAAAATACAAATTTTTGAAGTGGAAAGGTTCAAATATGAAGCCTAAATTATTTTTGATATATATTAATAAAAACAATTACACTATAAATTTCTTTCAAAATTAATTTAATATTTATTATTGTTTGTCTTTGTGTCTATGATTATGTTTCTATGCTTTACTCTTACCGATTTATTTTCATTCTCTTCCACTCTGGTTATCGCAGCGGTTCAGTTCTTGGGAGTTATCACATGTCAGTGGATTCAGAAATGACTCCTGTAACCGGTCGCGTGATAGATCCACCTACGCTCAGGCTCGGGAACAGTTGCCAAATCATCCCTCGACAAGGTGATAGGCTATGGAACCTGTTAAATCGTCACGTCTTCGACGCGAAACCAATTGAAAGATGGGGAATCGTTTCTTTCTTGCATGAACCAAACCAGGATTGGCAAAGCGAATCAATTGAGCATTTCTGCAGGGCAATGGTGGCTAGATTCCAAGATGTGGGCATCCAAATGGCTCAAACTCCAACAGTTTTCGAATCAAAATCAATAGAAGTGTTGGACAATATGCCGCATCTACGGAAGTGTCTTCAGGCTATCGACACAAAAAGCAAGGGGCAGCTTCAGATTTT
The DNA here is from genome assembly GCA_007258455.2 of Sequoia sempervirens. Lineage (NCBI taxonomy): Eukaryota > Viridiplantae > Streptophyta > Pinopsida > Cupressales > Cupressaceae > Sequoia > Sequoia sempervirens. The sequence goes on from VDFB02321763.1 coordinate 22,189, forward strand.
GATATGCATAATGGGGGCCAAGAACAGTGGTTACAAAAGCCTCAAACTTATCTGTGAAACAGAGATAGGCCTATTAACACAGTGCTGCTACTTTGAGCATGTCCAAAGGGTCAACGACAACCAATTCTTCCCAAGATATTCGGCAAATCTTGCTCTAAAAATCAATGTTAAAGTCGGCGGAAGCAACGTGGCGCTGGCTCAAACGCTCTCTAATCAACTCCCACGTTTTGGGAACTCTCACGTCGTGTATTTCGGGGCAGATGTGAATCACCCGGGCCAGCGAAATAAGAAGAGCCCGTCAATAGCAGCGGTTGTCATGAGCATAAACTGGCCATATTCCACCCGCTATGTAGTCAGAATGCGGTCCCAGGAAAGCAGCCAGGAAGATATCTCAGATCTGGGAGACATGTGTAAGGAATTGTTATCTGTATATTTGAAAGAGAATTTGAAGCTGCCAGAAAGGGTTGTTTTCTTCAGAGATGGAGTGAGCGAAGGGCAATTCAGTATGGTTTTGAACGAGGAGCTGAAGGATTTGAAGAGGGCTTTTGGTGAGCTTGAACCAGGGTATAATCCCACTGTTTCGCTTATTGTAGCGCAGAAGAGGCATCACACAAGGCTGTTCCCCCTGGACCCTGTGAGCAATAAATCGGGCAATGTGCCGCCTGGTACAGTTGTGGACACTTTGATTGTCCACCCAAGGGAATTTGATTTCTATCTGTGCAGTCATGATGGGCAGCTTGGCACCAGCAAGCCGACCCATTACCATGTTCTTTGGGATGAGAATGAATTTAGTTCGGATGAGTTGCAGAGGCTGATCTATTATTTGTGTTATACGTACTCCAGATGTACAAAGCCCATATCGCTGGTTCCTCCAGTGTATTACGCAGATCTTGCAGCCTACAAAGGGCGCCTCTATGTGGAGGCTCTCGCATCCAACTCATCTTTTTCCACTCATATCACTTTTCCAAAAATTAGCCCACGTATTGAGAATGAGATGTTCTTTTGAAAAAAAGAGTAGTTTATTTCAATAAGCGTGAGGGGAGCTTGTCCAGGAATCTGTCTTCAGCATTTACAATAAGCTCTTGAAGCCCCAATAGGACCAACATGTTCTGCAGGTTCTGAAGAGTCAATTGCAGTTTTTTCTACTTTAAAATAAATTTGAGTATTTATCACCTTTACACATGAATGAGGTGACAAATGAATTGTTAAACTTGTCTTAGCTAAGTATATTTTAGTGAAAAAGCCACTAAAACTTCTAATTTTCTTTGAGATTATTTGTTATAAACTGGTGTAGTTTGAGAAGTCTAATTTTTGTGGGATAGAATCCATAGAGTTCTAGTCATCTGGATGTTACCTTAGTCATTAAATTATTACATCTTTTAATATGATTGTGGATAAAAATGATAGTAGGTTATTTCATTTGCTATTTTTATAAATTTAGTTTTTTCATAAATTTTTGTAAATTAAAAATAAAAATTAAACTATAAAAATAAATATAATTTTGATTGAATTGTTGGATTATGGGTAAGTGTATGACGATGTGATATAAAAAGGGGTTTTAAAATGCTTTTTTTTTTTGCCAAAATCAACAAAGTTTGATATTTGATGAGAAAATGTAGATAGTTATGCTCAAAATTTGAAGATGCAATAAGAACAAGAATTGTAGTGTTCCAAATCTACTTTTTAAACTACTTTTTTATTTTTTGAAAATAGTGAAGATTAAGGGTTTCAAAAAGGGGGAGCACACAAAGTGATCTCGTTTTTTCAAAAAAACCTAACAATAGTTTTTGGTGTGCTCCCCCTAATTTTTTTTTTTTTTTTTTTTTAAAATTTCAAAACTTGCTTAGGTGAGAAATTAGCTAACACCATGTAGTTTATGCCAGATTTTTTGGCTAATTTTTTAATGAATATATGATCTTTTATTAATTTTTGAAGTGGACACATCGTGAAAACAAAAAATTGATTGTGCTCCTCCTTAAGCTTTTTGAAAACTAATCGAAAATCAATTGCTTTTTTTAATATGTGTAGATTGTCAAAGTCTAGTTTTTAAAAATGTATTTTGTTTCAAAATTTGATGAACAAGTAAAAAAACTATACTCAAAATATCAGATGTTGGTTTTTGACAAAAAACAGACATATTAACAAAATAAATTAAAGATGAAAACCTTAACACAACAAAAAATGTGTGAATTTTTTTACCTTTCAAAATACATGTCTTTGGCATGAAATTGTTGTTTAACCCTTTGGGTTGGATGCCCAAAGCAAATCCAACACCAAAGGGTTGATATTTCCCAATGCAAATTTATTTGGCAAGCACCAAATTTGGTGCTTTCCAAATGTGAATGATGTGTCTATATTGATGCCCTCAACTATAAATTGAATACCCTAAACCCTACACCTCAACTCTAGATACATGAAATAAACATTTAAAAGTATAAGTTGGCATTTACATATGGACATTTACTTTCTTATACTTTAAGTTATATTTCAAGTACATAGTTTTAGAATGTTTGAGAGTGGTTTCAAATTTCTTGGAGTTATAATGCAAATTCTAGTTTTTGGAAGATTTTATAATTTTTTAGACTTAGTCAAATTTTAGTAATCAGGAGGTCAAATTTCAATAATCAACAAGTTGTATCATCTCTCTCTCTCTCTCTCTCTATCTCACTGATTATTTATCCCTTATGCTCTAGACCTCTCTCTCTATCTCTCTCACTTTGATTCAATTTGGTTAAGCCCATGCCAAATATCTGAGATCTCAGGGGAGAATACATTTAGAGTTAGTACTATGAATGAAGAGCCTATCCCATTGCTTACCAATGAAAAGCACCTCAAACATTATTTTGGATCCTAGAGGAATTTTGTCTCCCCTCCTATACATAGTTTAGATTAGGTTCTTTTAATTTTTCTTCTTTGTTTCTTTGTTTATTGTTGTTGTGTTCTTTCCCTTGTTTTCTTTTGTCATTTTGGCTTTCTCCCTTTTTCCTAGATTTTCTCTTGTGGGGTCCTTGTGAGTGTTCTTTCCAGGGTTCACCTGGTAGTTAAGATCCTCATATCAACTTCAAGAAAATTATCTTAGTATTTCCTTATTAAAACTTCCCACTAATTGAGAGCCAAGATTTACTAATTTCTATTATGTTTGGAAGTCCTAGTGGTTCATGTGTATGTACAACTAGGGTACTTTTTTAGATTAGGCCAATACAAATCGTACCATCTACAATCTTAAAAAGTGTCAAAGCTTGGATAGAGGATAAATGGTAATGGTCTTTTAATTCAAGTGAAATCTAAATATTATTATCTTTCTTAGTTACCACTATGATTCCCAACCCAAAATAAGGTGAAAAATTAAAAATATGAGATATGAAAATAAATGTTTAAGATTCTCAATTAACTCTAGGTGATTTGAGTAATCTCTATTGGGGCTATGGATGCCTGGATGGTAGTAGAGCCATATTTGATGAAATCAAAGGTACCTCTATTAGGGCTATGGATGCCTAGCAGATCAATGTTTAGGTCACACTAACGAGTTATTATATATAATATATATATGCTAATAAGGCCAAAGGTTGAGAGAAATATATAGTCAAGTTATTGAGAATTGTCTTGAGGATCATTCTACTTTACCTAAGCCATGAATTTAAAGGAATAAATCATTTGCATACACTAAAATTCAGGTATCATTTGAAGAGGATGAGCTGGTTCACACTTAGATAATTAATGAACTTATTTTAGAATAGTATGTTTTTATTTCCTTTGGGTCTATATTTTTGAGAGGTTTTATGATGAAGAAATTCTAGTAGCATTTTATTTTTTTAGTTGCCTTGCACTCACACCCTATTTTATTTTCTAGAAAAATGGGAACCCCCCTTTTTTCCTCCCTTTTCTCCCTTTGTTTTTTTTAGTTTCTTCCGTTCTCTCCTTTTTCTTTCCCTTTGGATTTTATTTGTTTGGGTTTCAATTTTTCTTGTGATGGTATGCCATCCTTGTCGAACCCAAAGCTCAATGCCTTTTCTTTCTACCATATTCTATTTCAAAATTTTGGTCATTGGGATTCCCTTAGTCAGTATGTCCTTCCTACACTCCCAACTCTTGATGTCTAGTGGCAACAATGTCTTGTCATCTCAATTTTCTTATCTAGCAATGCATTCAATTGCATCATTGTGCATTTAGTGGGAATTAATGCATCATTTTAAGTAGTTTTAAAAGGGAAAATTAATAATTTTAATTATCATTTGAGCATAGCTAAGTTGAGTTCTTTGTGTGCTCTACATTTCCTCAAAATCTCCCTTGCGATCAAAATATGCATCCCTTGCAATTGCTTGTGCTCAATTTTATTTGGGTGTCATCATGTTTTTTTGTGTTTGGTTTGTTGTGGTAGTTCTTGTGAGTTTCACTCTTCATCTCCCATTCTTCCACTTTTGTGCCCCTTTTCCCCACAAAATTATCAAGTAAGCTTGAGAGACTTTGTGAATTTCACTTTGTTTCTCTGATTTTTCTCATTTTGTCATATGGATTTTTCATTATTGTGAATTAGTTGGGTTGTTGTCTTTTATTTTTCCTTATTTTTTATTTGTTTCACTATTTTTTTATGTTTCTTCCCTCTTTGGGTTGTTCATTGTGTTTTTTGTTGTTGTTGTTTGGTTAGCCTTCTGAATCTTGTTTCATCTCGACACTCCAATCAAGGATGTTTATGATGTAATCATATACCTTATTTGGCCTTATCTTTCCTTTCCAATTTTTGTTTTGGAAAGGAGGGTAGCATGTTTCTGATTCTCCTTTGGCCTCAAGCGTATCCTTTCAAACTTTGGCTCATATTTTTGATCAACAAACATCGATAATATCTCTTAAAGCATCTTACTAAAATTTATTCGATAGACCTCAAGTCATATTCTTGACATCCAATAGCCAATGAGAAATACCTTTGAAGATTTAGTTGAACAATTTTAGAAATCAGACATTGGTGAGATCCTTTAACATTTATCCTAAAAATTCAAAGCAAGAGTTAAGCTAGATTCTCGACTTCCAAAACTCGAGGAAATTTTGTGCTTTCATTAGAACCCTTTCATCTTGTCGGAATTCAAGAGTGAACCTTACCTAATATCAAAAGAGCATTTCAAATAGTATAAGGTGGTATTCTTATTTCTAATTCTTAACGATGGTTCTCTAAAATATATATATATTTTTTGGGAATTAGGTGTTAGGCTTAAGCTTCATTATTTAGTTGGGATAATATTTTAAGCACAAATTGCTTCCTCAAGCTCTGATCCTCGATGAATCATCTTTGTGAAATTAAACAAATATTTCAAGTATCGAATATCTAGTCCATGACCTCTAACAGTTATCCAAAGAATATAAATAAGATTAAGGTTAACCTTGATCTCAAAAATTAGAAAATATCTAATTTTCCATTTAGTATCATCGGACCTCGAGAGAAAACTATTTATGGGTATCTAGAAGGACATAACATAGCCTTTTATTTCTAATTCCTAGAAATAATTCACTGAACATGTACATTTTTTGGGAACTAGGTGTCGATCTTGCAGCTTATCACTTACAAAAATAATCTTGTAAAGCTTAAACTATCTTCTCGACATCCAATCCCCAACGAAAATCCATTTACTTTGCTAAATGAAATTATCATTTATCAACTATTAGGTGTTTGTCTTAATGGTTGTGGTTTAAAAAGGGTACGAGATAAGTGATTTATTCAAACTCTGACACCTGATAATTTGGAATAATTTGACATACTTTTTGTAATAGTAGTGTTTGAGGTAAGCTTGGTTAGGATACCTAGGTTTTTGGTAAGTGGTAAGGGTTATCCTTGAGACCCAATCCTTGATAAGACAAAACCTTTGGTTGAGCAAGGATTTGAAGGTATTAAATTGTAAAGGAGCATAATATGTTTTATCTTTAGATCTCAAATAAGGTGTTGGTTTAAAAATTTAATTAATTTTTTCTATGTTTTAATGTGCATGTAATAAGAAAGGAGAAGGTGCCAAAATGAAGTATTAATACAAAGGTACCACCCTCTATCCAAGATGCTTTCTCCTTACCTAAATATTGAAGATATCGATTTGGGATATGTGGACATGGATGATTTCCATAAAAGGATTAAGAATGAAGTAGAACGATCAACCAAAGCCACCTCTTTGGCTAATTCTAGATTTGTAGAGGTAACTTCCTTCCCAGTTTCAATGCAATCTCCTAAATTAATATTGACATGTGCTCAATACTACAACCATAAAAAAGGAAGATATGAGGATCATTTAGAGAGATAATTCTTGAAATTATCCTAGATATGATTGAGAGGGTATTATAGATCCCTACCTCCTCAAAGTATGAAGAAATTGATATAAAGAAACCATTGACTCATCTTAAGGAAAATAATGTACAAGCAACCTCACCATTATCAAAAGTCAGAAGTGTGATATAAGAGGGATTCGTTGCACACAGGTCTCTCCTTTCTCGAGAGATCACCAAGGAACTAACTGCCCTTATAAACCTCAGGATAACATATTAGCAGAATGAAAAGAAACTAAGATTATGTTATGCTTCGAGAAAATCCACCAGAGACCCTAAGAAAGAAAAACTAGAAGATTTATGTCCCAGAAGAGGGATCTCTTGGCCAAAAGATGTCATCTCAATTTCTGGATGCCAGTGTGGTGCGTTGTTGTCTAAAGGATGTGCTGGCATCCTAAGCAATAGAGAACTCAGGAACTTGAATGGACAGAAACAAGCTTTACTTCTAAGCTCAGGCCTAAGGTGTGCTGAACAATATAACTAGTCAAAAAATTAGAAATATCAATGAACACAAGGATGCTTGAAGAAAGCTTACCTTTCTCTAGACGGTCAGATCTTCACTCCAAGCTCCTTTTCGTGACCTACACACAAAATAACAAAGAGAAAGTTGTTGGGTGGCTATATAGGGGCCTGCCTCAGTCAAACCTCTGTTTTGGTTTTCCCACCTCCACAGACAACCAAGTTGGAAAGGGATGTAAAAGAAGTGAGAAAAGTGTGTAGGTGAAAGAAAAACCCACTTAGGAGTAGAACCTGCACCAAAAAGAGTGTGTGGTGAAAGAAAAAATCGCTCAGGGGTAGAACCCGCACCATGAAATAGTAAGTGAACAAGTATGAAAGGAAAGTGAAAAAGAGAGAGCATTACCCACAGGCCTAGACCCTCTCTGGAGCACACAGACACACCGTTGAGAGCTTGCTTGAGAGCTACTACTGCTGCAGGGATGACCTTAGTCTGACATGGCTTCACCTGTGAGAGAACTGCTATAAAAAGTGAAGAGAACTTTGAATTGGAGTAGGTGAATGAGAAAGCTTGAGTGATGTCTTTCCAACCCCCAAATGAGAGCCAAAAAGGGGTTTTTAATGCTTGCAAGGCTGGCAAAGAGCTGTTACTTTCAGAATGTAACCGTCCATAGGATGCTAGCACGTCGCACAGACGTCCACATGCCACACGTGTGTTTAGAACCTAATTTCTCAGGAACCGTGTCATTAGGATTCTATCACTCAACGACAAGTCCGCATGGAGTCAGAATCATGAAATTTTGACCCATTTTATCATTAATGTTCCAAGGCATCATAAATGCTAGGCAAAGATGCCAAAATGTGGAATTGCCTCTAGGTGCAATTCAACAATATTACATTTTCCCCCACTTTAGTGGGCTCAATTTTGAAAAAATCAGCCTCACTAAAGTAGAATAGAAAAATTTCATCTAAATTTTAAATTTTATGTATTTGCGTGCCAATAGAGAGAGACCATAGCGGCCGTCGAAGTCAAGCTAACTGGTACTGAAGGTGCCTCCAACATCCGAGCTCAACAAACAATGTCAAAATGGTCATGAAAAATTGTTCAAAGCGTTAACCTACAAAACTCAAATTTTGGGTTAGCTTCAAAAAACTAGAAGAAAGCTACTATGGAGAGAGGAATGATCAAGAAAAAAGTCATTGATTCAGAGGAAAAATATGATCAAGAGATGACTTTATGCCCCCTCCTGAGTTTTCCCCCAGCTTGGTTGGGAAAATTCAGGGGAAACCAGGGAGCCACAAGTTCTAGGAAAAATGGGTCCTGGGGGGCCTATATATACCTAGGTGGGCCCCTAGAAGGGTCATTTTCACTATTCATTACGAGAAAATTGTTGACTTTTGTGAGAGAAAAGTTAGCAAAATGCTGAGCAGGAGAGAGTATGAGGTGTCGAGGTTGGAGCAGCTATGCCAGGACATCGTCGAGGGCCACGAGGTGGACCGAGTAGGTCTCCAAGCCTTGTTTTGCATGAATTTTAGCTTATTTTTAGCATATTTTCCATCGGCAAGGTCCACAGGCATCTTATTTTTGTGCTTGTGTCCAACATTTGCGCTGTTGTCTTCGATGAGTGATGGGGTCCCAACACTGCGCTATCATCTTGAAGACATGCTATCATCTTCGAGGCAGCCATAGCAATTGGGAGATGCATGCGTGGCGTGTAGACATCTGCACGACACACATAAGTCTCATTTAATTTTTTGTTTTCATGCAAAATTTTGATGTTCTGACTCAGATTTTTTGACTTCTTGCAGGAGTACCCAGAGATTCGAGAGCATCTGGGAGGGTAGGCATTTCATCTTGTTCGTGAGTAGAGGGACTGTCTATCGGAGGATGAGGTCACTCATTTGCAATGGGTCGGTCTTTGGCACGTGTTTACCATGCCAGAGATGAGGTACCATGAGAGAATGCTAACAACCCTTATGGAGCAGTGGGACGCCACTACGTTATCTTTCCAGCTACCCTGTGGAGAGATGATCATCACACTCGACATCTATCGAATCCTTGGGCTACCCATTCACAGATGGCGGGTGGCTCTCGATGATACATGATCGGTGTGGGAGTGGAGGGAGGGCGTCCTCTACTGCATGGGGAGGAAAAACGATGGTGATGGCATAGGTCATATCTACATGCACTGGTATGGCCATGCGAGGACCATTACACCATTGCTCTACCAAGTCACGATCGTGATCATTTCCTTTCAGATCATGATTGATGGGCGAGGCTCACACCTACATGGGGGCCTCATCCACACTATCAAGGAGATGGTAGAGCATAGGACTATTTTTTCCTGGGGGCACAACATGCTAGTGCACCTCTACCAGGAGCTAGGCCAGTATGTGCATTATGAGTATCATAGCCTCATAATGTGCACACTTTTGCAGTTATGGGCCTTCGCCCACATCATGTACAACCGACTAGTCAATTTTCCCCAGTGACGACTGTATCATATTCCCATGGCCCACTGGTATGACATGATAGGCTAGTGGAGGTTTGGAGACCTACAGTTTTGGCGGTTATAGTTTGACACTTTCATTGAGGATGGGGTTCAATGGAGACCCCACCAATTTTTCAGATGGGTGGATGATAGTAGGTAGCTTAGGAACTTGCAGTGAGATCACTTTTTGATCGGCCAAAGGGATTATGTTATAACTTACCTTACTACTGTGGTCGGGACATGCAACAACATGGCCGACTGCAGACTATACCAGTAGATGTGCCCAGCTACACTAGGGCCTATAGGAGTACGATGAGGGTGGGGATCAACCTTGCCCTACCATTATTGATATCATTCCCTTAGATGATGATGAGTCCAATCATGATCAACTGCCCATTGTGGTGATGGATAATGTTGGAGTGGCTGCGGGTTTTGCACGGTGGTGGGAGAGGCATCATCTTGCTCTTGTGTTCGATGAGGGTGCCCTGAGAGGGGATCTTGGTCCATAGGAGGAATTTCCACCCTAGCTGTCATAGGATAGGAAGAGAGCTCAATAGTAGGCCGAGGAGGAGGAGAAGGCACCACAGGAGGAGGAAGCACCACCAAGGCTAAGGCGACGAAGGAGGTCAGATCCCCCACTAGCTACTCTCATCTCTTCAATGCTACCATCTTCCACTATAGCAGTGACAACAACTCTAGTGTCAATGGGAGCGACCACCGATGCTGGCAGCATAGGTCCCAACACTGATCCTCACCCTGACTTGACATGGCAGCCAGGGGACCCAGGTATATGAGATATATCATTTATGTTTCCATGCTTTCAGTTTTCTATTTATGACATATGTATATACATGCCATGTGATACTAATATGTCCTTCTTTCTCTGTGGTTGCAAAGGACGCATAGGGATGGGCTAGGCTTATTGCTTAGTGTATTTCAAAGGTCTCCCTCGACGTGCCGATCTAGAGCTCGGTCCTTGAGGCTCATTGGCTAGCATTTGTGGGACGACATGTCCCTAGCTTCGAGCCAGTTGCACGCTTGCGGACTACTTACAAGGAGCGGGGAATGGAGATTGTCTAGCTTACTGCGGAGCTGACGACTGTTCAAGGATAGTGTGATCGGCTATCGGAGGAGCTGCAGACAACACTCGCTGAGCAAGATGCAGAAGTGAGGAGGGCTGAACCGTTGGGCAGACGCGTGATGCCCTCTAGAGCCGTCTCGATGACCTCGATAGGAAACTAACAATTGTGATCCTGATAGATGTTTAGTGATTGTGGGATGAGTTGAGGCAAGTGGAGCTGACCATTTCTTCCTTACAGGGAGAGATCAGAGGGATGCAGGTAGCTTTGTCCGTATCACACTCACATCGATCACACTCCATGACCATTGTCCAGCCTCTCCCGAGGGTTCCAGAGCATCCGCTAGAGCCAGAGGACTTTGGGAGCCATGCACCATAGTGATTAGAGGCTCATTATCAATTTTTATAGCAAGACACATACATACAAATATACTTGTAGATCTTTTGTATAGACATATATTCATTAGCCACTCATTTTTTATAGTAGTGGCCCAATACATGTACATGACATTGATACATACATGCATATATATATGGATACATTGATTATGATCTCATGGCATTGTTCATTTGGATATGTACTTTATTTTTCATGCATGTTTATACTATGGATGTTATATGCTCATATGGATGTATACTTACATTAGATGCTAATCATGACTTAAGAAACAAACATAATTGTATGTTATTAAATAATGATGATATAATTGTCCTTAAGAGATGTAATGTGATGCATGGACACACACTCACGTGGTCACATCATAACATAATTTTTTTCAGAATGTGTTAATGAATAATGTCAATAAATGCAATGCTATTGCCTTTTTATAGAGAGAACATTGCACAAATGACACATAGAACACTACGCATAGTATCGATGAAGATGCATTGCATTAACAGGCTCTTTTAAAGGCGTTCCATCCATAGATGATAGTCCATAAGCACCTTAACCATATACAGAGATCACAATGTAAGGGCCTAACCAATTAGGACTGAATTTTCCTCTCTGATCAGGTAGCGCATTTACATTCCTTTGGTTTTCATAGAGAGCCAGATCTCCTATTTTAAAGGTCCTACAAAGCACACTCTAATTATATTTCCTAGATAACCATCATTGATAAGCTTTAAGATGTTTGAGGGCTCGTACATGATGCTCATCGAGCATCTCTAGCTGATGCAAATGATTGACTCGGTAGGTTTCATTACCTATTAACCCTTTAAGGGAAATTCGTAAAGACAAAATTTCCAACTCCAAAGGCATAATAACTTCAGCACCATACATGAGGTTGTAAGGCATCGTTCCTGTAGCCGCTCAAACACTCATGCGATAGGCCCACAAAGCATACGTTAATTGAATATGCCAGTCTTTACCATGCCTATTAATTGTTTTACGGAGAATAAGCTCAAGAGTTTTATTGGACTCTTCTGCTTGACCATTAGATTGCGGGTAGTACAATGTGGAAAACCTATGCTAAATATAAAATTTCTCAAGGAATTGTCTCACTTCTTTGTTCTTGAATGGTGTGCCATTGTCAGAAACAAGCGTAGTGGGCAATCCAAATTGAAAGTCTTCTAGTTGATCCACAACCGCTTGACCCTTTATTGACTTCTGAGTAACAAAATTTATGTCGAATTCAGAAAGCAACATAACCCATTTCGCTAATCTTCTAGCCAAGTCGACACTAGAGAATAAATGTTTTAATAGATCAATTTTTACTATGATGTGCATCTCAACATGGAGAAGATAATGTCTCAAATTCTGCGTAGAAAAGATGAGAGTGAGGCATTGCTTCTCCATGGAGGAATAACGAGTTTCATAGTCAACCGGAACGTGACTAATATAATAGACCGCTCTCTCCTTCCCCTTATCATCATATTGAGCCAAAAGAGCTGCCAAAGCATATGGTAACATGACAAGGTAAAGCAGAAAGGGTTTGTCTTGCATAGCCAACATCAATACAGGAGGATTGGCCAAATACGTTTTGATCGACTCAAAATATTTTTGACACTCTTCATCCCATATGAAGTGAACACCTTTTTTCAATAGGCGAGTGAAAGGAAAGGTACAATTAGCCAATTGAGCTATAAATCTATGAATTGCTTGAATCTTCCCCTATAAACTTTGCAGCTCAGTGATATTCGTTGGTGGAGGGCATGTTAACTATGGCGTCAATCTTATTTGTATCAACCTCAATTCCATGGTGAGAAACTATAAACCCCAAAATCTTGCTGGCGTCAATGCCAAAGACACACTTATGCGTGTTTAGTCTCATCTTATAGAGTCAAATCCTTTCAAAGATAAGACAAAGGTTCTTCATGTGATCTTGACTGGTTATGGATTTCGCCAATATGTCATCAACGTAATCTTCTAAGATCTTATGGATAAAATCATGAAATTTAGTGTCATCACCTGTTGGTAAGTTGCTCCCACATTCTTTAATCCAAAGGGCATGACCACATAGCAGAAGGTACCCCACGGGGTAGTGAAGACTGTCTTGTATTGATCGTCCGGGTTAATACATATTTGATTGTAACCCGAGAAGCCATCCATAAAAGATAGTAATGCATGGCCTGTAGTCGAGTCGACAATCATATCTATACTAGGCAACATAAAATAATCCTTAAGAGAAGCCTTATTAAGGTCAAAAAAGTTGATACATATACGAATACGACCTGTAGACACGTAAAATGTACTAATTGACATTGTGCATTTGATCCTAACCACTAACATCGTTTCATCCTGAATCATCCCTCAGACTAAAAATTTAATCAAATACTTTTATTTGATTAAATTCATCAATATTCCTCTCTTAATTAAATAAATCAGTTATCTAATTAAGTCACCTTCTCTCTCGATATTTAAATCAACCTGTCTGATCTAACTATCCCCATTTAATTAAATAGTCAATTTTATTTAATTAAATCTCTAAAGTCTATCTATTAAATAAAATAAATTAAAACCTTATTTAATTTAATCTAACATCATCTCTGTTAATTAAATAAATCATGAATCTTTATTTAATTAATCTCTTATCACATTCCTCTCATATTTGATTTAAATAAATCTACAAATTTAAGTCAAATAGGTCACATCACTTAATCTCTTCATTAAATTAATTAACTTGGATTAATTTAATCTCATATCATGTCCCATCCTCTAGCTTTTCCCACTTGCATATGAAAATAGATTTAATTGATTTATTAAATATCCATTTTCTTCAACAAAGCATCTTTTGAGGAATATTCCCCAAATTTGAATTCAAATTCCAAGTGGGATAAATCCTTCCAACAAAGCATTAACTCCATCTTACATGTCCTTTGCCTTGAGCCAAGTGGCATTCAATGCATTCTTTCTTCCCTCTTGCATGTCATTTCAACAAATTCAAAATTCAAAATATGCATTTATTGGCACAATCATCAAAACTTGCACATCCTCCATCCACTCACAAGTTGACAAGTGGCACTTTTCCATTGGCTAATTCTTAGTCCCACATTTCTCTATTTTGAGCATGCTTTCAACTTGTGAATCTATAAATAAGTTGCTAATCTCTTCATTTTGGCATCCACAATTTGAGTAAACTTACTATGCTCAAATCATTAGCAAATTCCATCCATTATCATTGAATCTTAGCTAGGTTATGCAAATTTTGGTCTTGAAGCACTCACCATCCTTCATCAAAGTGGATCATTCATTAACATTCATCAAGCTTGCATCATTGGAGTTGGGAAAGGGCCAATTTTCACATCAAATTGGCACCAATTCCCCCATGGGATCATGAGTTTTCTAATTTAATTAGGATTCAATCTCTTTTATTGTTATCTCATTGTATTCTTCATTGTTTTTCCTAATTTGAACTTTGTAAATGGATTCCATGGGGAATCCTTGTTCTTGCTTGAATTTCACCATCTAATGTGTTTGTTTATGTTGTTTTGCAGGTATTAGGATTGGGGTTCGACATTTTGGCGCTAGAAGGAGGGCAATCTCACTTTTCAATCACGTTTTTCATCAAAATTATGCATTTTTATTTGTCCACAGGAAAACTCCACCGTTGGAAGCTCAGTGTCACTGTTTAGCACCATTGGATTTCCAACATCGCTGTATAGGACTGTTGAAAAATAAAATTGCGATGCTATATCCTTCCCGCCCAAGATTTTGAATTTCAAACTGCACCGCTTGACCAATCAGACTCGTGCACTAACTCAGTTGACTGCAAAAGCTGATGAAACTGTTTGACGAAATATGTATAATTTGATGTATCGTCGGGTGCTTGTAAAATTTGATGAGTAATTTTCAATTTTTTGAAAGTTTATCCTCGACATTCATTGAAATTTTGATGAACCTGGGGTTCGTCAAAATGTCGGCTATCATTTTCGTCAAATTTTTGACAAACATGAAAAATAGAAAAAAAAAATTGTGGCCGACATAAAGAAAAGTGAGTTCGCTGATTTATTGCGATAGTGTTTTGCTCTACTTGAGATAGTTTGTGGAGAACTAAGGATGATTTTTTGGGAAAAATCAGAAAAAATTCAAGAAGATATCGCCAGGTTGAGGGTAGTCATTGTCTTTTTGCAAAATTCAGTTGTGAAGTCAGATTTGTAGTTCCAGGTTTGAAAATCATATTTTAAAGCAACATCTCATCAGATTTTATTTTAGAGGTTTAGGGTTTTGAGAATTTCATGTCCAGATTTTGTTGTGTGGAATCACCATAAGATCACAACTAAGGAACAGATTCTTGTGATTGTAATTATGTGATCCATAACTCTATTGGTCATGTGGCACAGTTGTGCTATAACAAATACATGATGCATTCATGTGTGACCCAAGTTTAATGTGGCTATGTTGTGATAGAAATGGAGGCACTCATATAATGTAGTTAATTTAGGTTGTATAATGTAGGTGTCAATCATCATTGGGTGCATTCAGGTTGTCTCAAGTTTAACAAGTTAGGATGTAATTATAGCATGATCGAAGAGTGATTACCTCTTGCTGCAATAAAGAGCCTATAACTCTGGTTGATATGCAGAGTGGTTGTGTTATATCAATTATGTAGTGCATTCAAGCATAACCCATGTTTAATGGGCTATTCTAGAGAGTGATCAAGATTTTCTAAACCTTATGAATGTTACTTGACATATATTTGCATAATCTCAAATTCCTTCAGAGGCTTTTGAAGTATCAATGTATCCTATATAGGGTTTAGAATGATTTCTTTTAATTAAAAAAATAAATAAATGATGTATTTCCCTATAATTAGATAATGTGGAGATCTCCTAAATCTGCCCCAGCACACTATCCTCTTTGACACTATATTCATTACTCCAACTACTAGGGTTTTGCATGTGACATCTTTAATATCTTCATGATAGTGGCTTTTAAATAGATCTCAGTCTTTTCTTTAATCTTTATCATGGTAACCCTTGAGTTCCATAATCCACCTTCAATCTCTTCTAAGAACGTTGTCTTAAGCTAGACTGCATAGTATGCATATAAAGCAAGTCCTTCATACCTGCCATTGTTCCAAACCACCACTCACCGCCTTGCTTAAAATTTTCCTCCATAAGCACAATACATGTTTTAAAATCATGGTTGCCGTGATTGACCATTAAGGTCACCACTTTCATCAAGATACAATGAGATTTTTGTCTTCAAACTCAAGGCATTATGCAAGATAACATTGTAAATTGTTTGTTGTGTTGATTTTATTTTCTTGCACATTTACTACTTTGTTAACTCTTTTAAGACTGGGTATTGCACCCTTAGTTTGAATCTCAAACAACTCACTCACTATCACTTGAAGATTCCTTTCATGAGCATCCTTCTATAAAATCAAACTATGCCCTATAGACTGCCTACTTACTATAGGGGACTCATTGTTTCATGGTATTGTAGTTCTTAAGATCCTTCAACCTTATTGACACTTCACAGTCCACAAGGTATTATTCACTATTCTCCCATCTTTGATGAGTCTCAAAACACTACTCAAACATGCAATCCACTAACTCCATTATACATTAATGGCTAAGAAGAAACATTGAACCTATGATTACCACTTTTACTTCATTTGGACAGTCATTCCCTGATTGCATTTGCCTTGTCTAACACTACCAAAAGCATTTGAAAAACCTTTAAGGTCAGCAAGGGGGTAAGAAAACTCACTATTAAAATCTCCACTTTACTATGCAAGGTTTGAGTTTTACTATCTTGTCACTGCTCAACCTCTTTTTGATTGTCACATCTTAAGTGACTGTCATTCTTCTTACCATAGATTGCATTTACAAATGTCACTAAGCTACATAGTGTGCTTTTTATTGGCTACAATCTTTAGATTGCAAGATTTTGTTATTACCTACAATGTCTCAATCTTTTTGGTATTGCAACCTCATTAATCCACTATAGTTATTGTTTATGTTTCTACGGAGGCCTAGGGTTTGTACCCTAATCATGCTCTCACCAATGCTTCTATTGTTTTTTATTAGGGCTCTTTCAATGTTGAGGGCCCTAGAGATAAGCTTGTCATAAGAAGTGATACATTGCATCTTTAACTAAAAGAATAAATCCATATTGACATTAGCAATGATGGTTTCGACTTGTTGCTCCTTAGGAATGGGTCACTTGCTCTTACTAGCTCGCTACCTCCATCGTTGTAGGAAGTTTGCGATCAAGTTCAATATTATGATTTTAGGAGTCTTAACAGTTGGAAATCATAGTAAAATAAAAATTTAATAAGTTTGGAATTAACATTTTAAAGTATTCTTTGGGGTCATTAACTTCAGACTATCTTCTCTTTTGCAGAGGTGGTTGCATGCCAAATTTTTTTGGTGTAAAATATCAGAATTATTAGATTATGTTACCTGTCTATAAATAAAAATTATTGGAGTGTGAGTTTGATATTTTTTGAAGATCTAAATAGTCAAGCTTGGTAAAGAAAAATCATATCAGATAATATTAGTCCAGAACAAAATGAAGAGACACTTGATAGATTGTGGGCTAGATTGAAAAGAAAGGGTGATGGGAAATGTTATTGTCCTTGCAATAATTGCAAGGGCTTAAAGACGAGATGACTTTTAATCACAAAAGCTAAGAAACATTGTAGGCAGCATGGTCAGTTGAAGGGGGCATGCTTATCGTCCATTAGTAAGTTGTTCATTATATGTGTTTATATTGATTGAATTTGTAAATGTTTATATCATTTTAACATTATATATATATATATATATATATACTATATATATATATATATATATATATATATATATATATATATATATATATATATATATATATATATATATATATATATATATATAATCACTTGATCATGATCATGGTTTATTTATGTGTATCATTATTATAAAGGTAAGGCCTAGGTAGATGATAGGGATTATCACGACCCAAAGAATGTGGTTTTGCAAGCGAACGAACATGGAGTTGTGAATATCGAAGATGAAGTTAATGATCCTATGGAAGAAGATCATGCACCAAAAAACACAGTTGAAGATGATGGTACAAATACATTGATTCATGACACATTTAGTGGCAGAGCTGATCATGATGATCGAAATGACTTTGATGATGTTCATGATTTACCTATACTTGAGAAGGCATACAAGCCCCTTTATGAAGGCTCCCAAACAACTCTTCTCTCTGCTATATTGTTGCTGCTGAACTTGAAGGTTATGAATGATTTATCAAACATAGCAATCTCACAGATGTTAAGGTATGTCATAAATGTCATATTTTTCATCTATTTTAATTGTTAGCTCATCACTAGTAAATAAAGGATGAAATATGTACCATTAATATTCTTTATATGAACAATTATTTTTGTTGTAGATTGATTGGTGAATTTTTGTTAACACCATCAAATATTTTACCTCGCTCATACCGAGATTTATGTGCCATTATGAAAGATATCAGAATGGAGTATCAAACAATAAATGCATGTCCCAATGATCATATTATATATCATAAACAACAGGAATTTGCAACAGAATGCCTAGAATGTCATATCAGTAGATATCAAACAGATCAACTAACAAAAAGGTGCCTCGCAAGATTATTCGTTATATTCCAACTATTCCACGTATGCAATGATTATTTAGGTGCGAAAGCTTAGCAAATTTATGAATTACCACACACAAAATAGAAGTGCAGATGACATTCTTCGAATGCCTGCAGATGGTTCTGCATTTAGGGACATGGAGGAAAAATGGCCACACTTTAAAGAAGAACCTCGTAATCGCAGGCTTTCATTGGGAGTGACGCCGTCAATCCATTTGGAGAGCCGACATCTATTTACCAAGGTGGCCTCATTCTGTTATCAACACAACATTCCTCCATGGATGTCAATAAAGAGGGAGCTGCTGCCATTCACTCTGTATTTGTTTACATCAATTTTCTTTAACGAGTAGCATCTCATTTGTCTTATTTGTTACATAATGACTTATATTTTTTCATTCAATAGTCATGTACATTAATTTATATATATTGTAGTAAAATGGTTATAATAATTATGTAAGTGTATGTTCATTCAACTAGGTAAGTACCAAGTTAAAGATATGAATGTATATATCGAGCCTCTTATCGACAAGTTACTAAAGTTATGGAATGGAGTCACTATGTATGACGCCTCTAGACCAATAGGACAAAGACAATTCATGATGCCCCAAGGCTAACACATTTTTGTGGTATGTTATAACGTTCACTGCACTTTAAAAATATTTAATTTGATGAAGCAGATATCATGCATGTTTTTAAAATAATCTATTCATTATATATAATTAAAAAATTGACATATTTAATCCAATTATATATGATCTTGCAGGTCTTCAAACAAAGGGAAAATTTGCATGTCCAATTTGTGGTCCAAAGATGAAATCTCGTCATTCAACAAGTTTAGAAAAGTGGTGTTTGATGAGTATAGGCACTTCCTCCATAGAAATCATAAGTATCGAACTACTGAAAACATCTTTTCAATGAGAAAGAGGAGACTACATCAAAACCGCGAAGAATGACACCTCACCTATGGAAGTTGGAATATAATAGAATTAATTGTCAAAGTTATACATCAGATCAATTTGTTTATCTATCATATATGATATGTTTTGAATTTATATTTTTATATTGTGTTGTGTTTACTCATGTTGTAATTGACAATGATTGTCATTGTTAATTTATTTAATTTATATGCTTCATGAAGGTCGTCAAGGCATTAACGGAAGGCTTCCACATGGACTAAAAAGTTATCCCAAAAAATTTAGTAGGTTGCCCTACTATGAGCAGCTACAAATTGTGCATTTATTTGATACAATGCATATCAAAAAGAATATAACAGAAACGTTATGGAAAATATTGGATGGAAGGTATGGCAAAGAAAAAATTGACAAAATTTGTAGTGACATTCAGGAAGCCAATTATGCAATGAAAAATGTCATTAAATTAAATAGCGATGGAGACCAAATTAATATAAGTGCTCTTCCTTGGTTATTAACAGAGCAACAAATCAATGCTATAAAAGAAGTCATACGAAAAATTTAATTTCCCACAGGATTTGCTGTGAACATAAACAATATAATAACAAAAAAAAGTGAATTTGGGTTAGGGATGAAAACACATGATTGACATACCTTCATTAAGGTAATTATTCGGTATATTATATACACTTGTATAATGCATGTACTTTTAAGTGTATTGTGTTTACTACTTTTGGAAAAATAATGAAAAGATCATTTTATAATTGTTGCAGTACGTTCTATCTCTATCTCTCCTAGACAACTTTGACAACAATGTCAAGCAAGTTATATATGATCTTGGAAAATACATGAGGTAAGTAGTGAGATTTGTTCAATTCGTTGTATACATCTTATAATTGCCATTTTTTTACTTGTTATGTAATATACTGTATATTTTTCTTAAATCTAATATATTTTGCTTTGAATCACTTGTAGATGGTTGTCATCTAAAGAAATCCATAAAGAAGATATAAATTATTGGAAGAGAAAAATTCCTTGTCTAATGTGTGAAATGCAAAAGTGTCTACCTTCAACATTTTTCAATGCACAAGAACACTACCTCATACACCAAGTTGAGGAGATTGAATTGTGTGGACCTGTACACACAAGGTCAATGTGGATGGTTGAGAGGCACTTGAAATTTTTGAAGGCTTTGGTTAGACAAAGAGCACATTTTGAGGGTTATATGGTGGAGGGATATATGGTATACCAGACCATGGTGTACATTAGTGAATATCTTGCTAAGTTTGCAGCAAAGATCCATGTAGATCGCATTTGGGATCCCAACTCCATTAACAAATTTGAAGGGGAGTACCTGATGGGGAAAGGTAGATTGAGGAAAGTGAGGTAATTATAAGATGGTCATGGAGATTAATTGGAATACATTTTACATATGGTTTTTATGTATATTGTACTTATTTAATTTTTAATCTTCAATATACATCAATTATAAATTAAGGTCGTATATTGTGGTATTTAACTAATTATATGTCATTTGTGAATTTCAATTTTTTGATCAGTTGGTCGAGAGTGGGATGCACTACATTTGTATGTCACAACAATCTTGATTGGATGACGGTATGGATTGAACGATATCAACAATCTGGTCGCGCATTAACATGGGAAGATGTGGCTTCATTGGTTAAAGAAGCTCATCGTAATGGAGATTCTAATGTTACACAAAGGGAAATTGATTTAGCAAATGGTTTAAGAGATAAATAGGTACGTATAAATATATTAATCACCCATATTATTTAATTATTTTCAAGTATATTGATGTATATATATGTTGAGATTGTTTTCTTTGCATACATTCGGCCAAGAGTAAATATGTTTATCAACTGGCAATATTACAATAATTTTTACATGTTTGACATATTGCAGGTGAAACACCACAAGGCTATGTGGTGCAATGGTCGTAAATTTTGAATCAAAATGTTGGATGACATGAAGAAAACTTGTGATTCTTGTATAACTGCAGTCTTTCAGGTGACTAATGTTTCATCTAGAAGCATCATACATCCAAAAGTCTCAGAAAATCGATACTATGGGATTTTGGATGATATACTTGAGTGTGACTTTAAGTCCTTCAGATTAATTCTGTTCGTTGTCCTATGGTACATGCTACGATTGAATGAAAATGATCCTGAGAGAACTGTTATTAAACATGATAATGGATTTACCATGATTAATACAAGGTTGATCGAGCGAGCTGGAAATGAGCCCTATGTTCTTCCAAGCCAATGTGAGCAGGTATTTTACTTAGAGGTTCCAGGTAAACCGAGTTGGTCATTTGTTGTTAGACATGATCCAAGAGGAAGGCCGGTAAAGTATAATGTGGTGGAAGTAGAAAATACCGAAGAACTAGAAAATGATGTAGATGATGATCAAGATCAACAGCTAGTTGATGATGTCACTGATGAAGATATCGAAGAGGAGGAACTAGATTGTGATGATGTAGGAGTTAATGTTCATGAAGATGATATCCGTGTGGATGATGACATTATCGAAACTAATATTGATGATGATGATGATGATATGGCCAATCCTTACAATGTCGAATCTAGATCGGATGATACATACAAAGAGTTGGATGAAGAAGAAGATCAATGACATTGAAATGTATAAGTTATGCGATTATATTATCTATTTGATATTAATTTATTGATAGAATTATATTTGACTTATGTGGTTACATAATTAATTCATGATGTGTTTAATTTTTATGCCATTACATAATTAGTTTAATGATGTACTTTTTAATTTTTGAAAGGTCAAAAAATTAAAACATTTCAATAGTGATGTTAACAACCTTGAAATTAGTGTGTTTTATGTTTCATGTGATCATAAAAGATTAAAAATTCAGTTGTAGAGGTGGTTGTTCAGTGGTTGACGTGTATGTTGGTTCTTTTACAATGTAACTAGGTTTGTCTTCTAATCTACCTATGGAATTACCAATTCCAATCGAAGGCAGCTCGAAGGACCTGGACCAACTAATGAGGACTTTAAAATCCTCCTACACTTTGGGCTCTGCAAGACCCGAGGGTGATCCCTTAATGTGTTTACAACCTCTGCACCATTATTATAAACAACATTAACAATAGCAGATGATCTCACTTAATAGCTCAACACGATAAGATAATATCAACTAGAATTGGCTTTTCATAGACAATATCAACTATCTGGAGCGTGAGATAACTAAACAAAATCCATTGTATAATATAGTCAATGATTTGCAATTTGTAGCAAGCTCTAGGAAAAGACAAACAAATACTAAACTACACTAATAATTACAACTTAGATCAGTGCCATATATCCATTGCAGGAGTAAAATTCATAAGCATCTAGAGGTTTATAAGAGATTTAATACATAACATATAAGATCCCTGACAATATTGCATTACAATTTCATCAGTATGCATTCTATCCCAGGACTACTTATCAAATCCTTATACAACACATATCCGCCTATAATCCCATTCAAGCATTTTAATTAATTCCTTGAATTAAAGCTAAAATAAAATCATACACACCACAACAGTGAGATGGATAAAACAACCTTTAGTTATTTCATTCAAAGTTCATATATGCATGTACAATGGAGAGACATGAGCTCGAATTTTCATTTCAACTTAAATGATAGTACTATTATACAACATTAAATATCTATGAACTCAAAACCTGTTACAAAATGACTCAAACCCTAAATTGCATTTCTCTAAAACCATCAGAATTTACAATTCACTCTGCAACTTCACCTAGACTCGACAAAAATTATCTAACTTGCTAACCTATACTTCTGGCCTTGAAATCCTTCTTATAGAAAATGAAGGAGCAAACAAGCATCGGGCCAGAAAGTACACCTGTCACCAGTCAATTGGAGCACCTGGTGATATTTCAAAATTTGTTACAACAGCCACCACCTTGAAAAATATTCTTGTTCATCATATCAACTGAGGAACGTTGATGCAAAAAACCACAAGAAAACTGCACTGAGAAAGCCGTCAACACAAAACTGGAACCATTGCAACTGCAACATCTGAACTGCCACCTGTTAGTAGTTCACTCCTTTTACTCCTCCTTAGTAAAATATTTAGTTACCCAATTCTGGTACTCATTATCAGTCGGCCAATCAAAATTAATTACCTCATCTACCTTGGTATTATAAGGTGTGTATTTTACCGCTACTTGATTCGCATCCCTTTCAAAAGATTCCAAAAATGAGCTGGTACTAATAATTTTGTCCATACAACTCACCAACAAATCATAGTCTGAGTCATCAAAAATTGAATTGATTTGATCATTGATGGCCTCACTTGCTTGATCCTACCATTGTTGAAATGACCTGATTTTCCCCTGCTTATCAATTATATTAGGTAAGAATGTGTTACCCCAATCATTGAAATTCTTCACCAGCTCCCTAATCTTCCTACTCAAGTCATCTGGTAAGGTCTGAAAACCTTGCAATGATTTTACTAACACATGAGTAGGCTTTAATGATTGGGGCCTATTATTTATATCAAACCTTGAGGCCTTATACATGATATCCAAATCACTGGCCCTAGGGATCCAATTTTCAATTATTGGTATCACTACTTCCTGATCCCTATCAATATTCTTTATTGCTGCTAACATCAAAGAATATAAAGAATGTATAGATAGTAATTTGCTATCAACCTTTTTATTTAAATGCCTCAAAACAGTAGTAACAATTTTCTTTTTCTTTAAGAGAGATCCTCCTCACTTTTCTTTAATGATGCCTACAATTCAACAATTTTTTGCAAGAGTTGCTTCTTTGTAGGATTGACAGAGCACTCTGTTTCCTCTTCAACTTCCTCTAAAGAAAGGGTGAAGACATGATTCTGACTGGGAGATCTTGGTGTGGAAACAATTGGAGAAGCAGGAGGCACTAACCCTATTGTGGAAGGTAATGTACTGGTTCCTGGAGCACTTGATGTCTCCCCAATCTACTTATGCCTAAACCTCTCCACTTCAGTTTGCAACTCAACATTTTTCTGCTGCATCTTGTTGTACTCCTCAATCAAAATGTTATATTTTTTCATTAAGCTCTTCATTTCAACTTCCTCCCTTTTAGCAGTCTTTTGGGCCAATTTGGCCACATTCACAATCAAATTAGTGGCCTCAGTGGTTGAGGTCTCTAAAGCTCTCTTTATTATCAATCCTCCCTTGAAATTTGGATTAATATCAGAAACATCTGGTTTTCTCCCTTGTGGGGCCAATGCCCAAATTTCTAGAGTTTTGTAATGCTGCCTTGACCTCTTCTTTAGAGTCTTGAAGGGGATTCTTAGACTTCATAATAACATTAAAGGCTACTACATCTGCAATGTCCCATTCAGACAAAATTAATACACCAGTCTGACTCACCAATTTTCTTCCTTCTTCAGGAGTGATGTTCTTGAATTCTTCCATTAATTCAGCTTTTACCTCCTCATCATTCTCCTGGTCTGACCTATCAGGGCTTAGTTCTCTTCTCTACCTACATTTATCTTGATACTCTTCAAACTTCATCCTCCATACCAATTCAAAGAATACATGAGTTTTTACAAATGTATTGTCATCTAGAAACTCCTTGCATGCCTCTATTCTTGCATCTTGTACACTTTTACCTTTCATATCTAAATCACATAAAACTAATTCAGTTGGCCTAAGAGGGGAAGGCATACCAACTTGCATGTTTTGATCAGTAACAATAATCTCATCCATCAGATCCTCCTGTGGTTGATCAATTCTTTGCCTCTTAGGGCTTGGCTTGGATGGTGGTGATGAGGAATTGTCTTCCGGTGATGATTGTAAATCAATAATTTTGATTTCCCTAGGCACTTTAAATTTTGGACTTGGTTGTGGAGGAACTTTCATAATCTGTTTTCCTTTTCTGTCCACTTCTTCTTCATCTCTGCTACTATCCTTTTTCCTCCTGTAAATGGGCCACCTTTTCATAGGCTGATATGCTGGCCTTGTTTCAATTGGTCTGGCACCTTGCTCTTGTACACTCAGATTCAATTCTAAATTTACCTTTTTTGTCCCCAATGTGCCCATAATTTCCTTGAAGTTTCCCATTAGAAAATCAATTTTCTTATGGTGGGGACTGAACTCCAACAGTGGATCATATTTTGGATCCATTTTGTGCACAACATCTAGTAGCTTACCATAAGCTATCCATTTCTCCTTGTTCAACTCCTGTCTATTCAAATCAAATTCATTTCTAATCAAGTCTCTAGGGAAATTGAACTCATGCACAAATTTTCCAGCTTTTATTCTGTCTGAAAAGAGCAAAGAAACCCTCAGCATCATGCTGCCGCTTTGGTCCACACCTCAAATGGTAATCATCAAATAAATTATCAAAATGCATCTAGACTCCCTTTGAAAATACAAAATTAGACACCATTGTATAATCTGAGAAAAATGTTCCCTTACCCCTTCCAGTGAGGTTGTTCTCATGAATACAACCTATCTGCCACATAACTTCTGCAAATCCCATTCTTGGTGGCACATTGTATGGTAGTATATGAGGGGCTCCTTGAAAACCATATACTCTCAAGACAGTGCTGACTGGGTATGGGATAATGTCACCCCAGTTATGGTAAACCTTGAATTCTAGCTTCCTCTCCTTTGGCATGAGGAAATCATGTAATTCTTCAGTGATCCTAGGTATATTCACCATTAATCTAACCCTTAATCTGGAAGCAAAACAATTATCAAATTGCACATAACTAGTGCTTTCCTTATTACAAGATAAATCTGCAGCCCATATCTGTATTGAAAATCTTTCTCCATCAACTAATTGCCTTAGTTTCATCCTCTTAGAGAAAAAATCAACATTCTTAAACAAAAACATATGCATTAGCATAGAATACCAAAAGAATTGAGTGTTGGTATCATTGTTTTGCAGCTTTGACAACCCTTCATGCATCCTCTCAGCCAAGAAAGAAGCAAAGTCATAGGTCATAGAGAAGTTAGAGTGTTGTATTTGCACTCCCATGAACATATAAGCAATGGGCATTACCGTACCAGGACTGAAACCCAAAATCTGACATAAAGAATAGAAAGTGGCCAAGAAATGGTTTGCAAAACAATTTAATTTGAAAGGTTCCTAGTCACTGGGGCTGATATGAAATTTTGAACCTCCTGCCCTAGCCAGATGAGGTGGAAGCAACCTTGCTCTAAAAAGAGATTTCAGCTTTGCATACTCCTACTTCATTTCCTCAAGGTTGATAGGAACCAAGTCTTCGCTTGGTTCACTCAAGTCAAAAATATGTTGGACCTCTTCTCTATTAATGCTCAATAGAACCTTTCCATCATTGTCCCTGATTATCCGTGTAACATGGTCATATCTTGTTGCCACTGCCCTAAGCAGGTCTACATCAGGGAATACAATTGGTACCACCAACTTCCCCATATCATACATCCATCCATTTGAAAAAGGGTGAGGAAAATTCATCTGTCCATACCACAATCTGAACAATTCCAAGCTAGTGAGGGGAACCCTAGCATCGACAATGTTGGAGAAATTATAAACTAACCCTTCCCCCATGATTTTCCCTCGCATTAGGACCAATCCCTTCCTCCTATCATTCGTTGACAAGGGAAATTGATCCAGGAAATCATCATACGGGTTTCATTTCAAATATTCAGTCTGGCTAGAATGTTGCTTGGGTGGTGCCATCTTGGACAAACTAGGGCTTCTTTACAACGTTATAATTTAGATAGCTAGGACTAACCAAAGATAGAAAATTATAAGACAAAACACTACAATTTCTCACAACTATAATTAAACTATAGCCCTATAAGCACATTCATCAACAAGCTCACAACACATCTAACTAATCCTTTCCCAAATTCAAATATAAAATGAATGGGAGGCACAAAAAATAAACTCGCGGCTTTGTTCGCAGAACTCCCAAATTCTGGCTGCAAAAACTCACAATTCTACCTTCGGCTCTGAAACTGCTCCACAAAATAATTGAATGCTTTATGATATAGACCAAGCAGGAAAATTTATTTTATTGTCGATCAAATCACGCCAGCAAGTGTCTCATCTACCATTAAAGCTCAATTTCACGCTGCACGAATGACTCCAACCATATTTGATGAAGATTTAAATTTGAGCCGTCGATTCTTTAGCTTGATCAAATCATGACAGCCACCTTCAAAATAAGCTCACACAATTTCCAACATAGTGATAAGGGGCCCACCTTACCATACACTATGAAGGAAGTCCATGTGGTAGTTGCTCGCGATATCGCAATCCTGAAACTTCTGATCGTGCGATGGTTGGCAACCGTTGATCCTGAGCATCAATGATCTCGTTCCTTTAACACAGTCGCTAGCCATGTCGTTAACCTTCGAGCAACTTTTCCAGTGAGATTATAACATATCCGTCAATTTAGAACATGTGTGTCTCAAGAACACTTTAGTAATCCGCCCCTTAATACATTTAAAGCCAGCTAGTGTTTCCTTTACTCTTTAGGCTTCATCAAATGAGACACGTGGTGCCTGCTTGTGATTTTGAAATCAACCCAAGCACCATTGTGGGATGGCGGGGAATGACTCAGATCAAATGGTAGTTGGTGAGTGATAATGCAAATCTAATCCCTCAGATAGGACACGTGGCGCCCACCTGTGATTTCACGATCCTTCAATTCCCGATCACAGGATGGCGGGCATTGTTGATATCTGCAGGAATTAGATCAACGAAAACACTAAATCAACCCTTGCAAAATAAAAAATTCATTAAAAGGAAAAGTGGGCATTACTAGGCGGATGACAAACAACAACATAAGTTGTTTTAAAAACGATGAAGCACGGGGTTATCCAAGACTTAGGGAAAAATAAAACCCAACGAAGGAGATAAAATTAAAACAAAGGGGCCTGGCCTAGATGAGCCGATAAGACATAAGTCATTTTAAAACCCTTCAAAAAGGTAACAGCGAAAAAGATCCCAACCTAGGAATAAAGTAAACATAAGGGTTTTACATATAGGCAAAGCTAAAACCCCAACCTTACGAATTTTCCAACACCATGAAAGACTAGAGACATAAGGCAGGGCATGAATAAAAAAACAAGGAGCAAAATTTTGAAGCTCCATCAGTGTAAAGGCCTTTAAAGGGAATAAAGTGATCATTGTAATGGTTGTTGATGGTTGAGGATTTAAAATAAAAGCTCGACATTCAAAAATATGTGTTTTTCTTCAAAATTTATGTGTTTTTCCTGTTATGCAGCACTATACAGTCACATGCAGCTATATTTGGATGTGAAATCAATTCCAGGTTGTGAAGATATGTGTTATCTTTGATTTGAATATGATTTGAGGGCTTAAGGCATTTATTTGAGTTATAAAGCTTCATTTCTTTGCATACAACTCGATTACCTTATTTTTGAGGGTTTTGTAGTCCAAACATGATATAAAGGGGCTCTTACACTTTTTGTGATTACTGTAGCTTGTGTAAGAGGCCCCATCGATACTGTTGTAATTGTAGGATGCATGAATAGAGCGTAGGATGAGAAGTAAAGAAGGTATAGCTACTGTCCTCAAGAGTTTTGTGAAGAAAAGCATGTGAAATGAGAGGTTCAAGCCTAAGTTTCAACAAAATATGTATGGGAGATCTGATTTTATGAATTTTTATCCATGTGCAGACCTAATGGGTTGTTTTTGAACACTGAATATAAATGATATACATAAACACACACACACACACATATATATATATTTGTATTTTTAAATGTAAATGTAAATGCAATTACTGGATGCTCTCCTAAAACAATAAATGCAACATATCATTAAAGAAATCTATATCTATGCATATAAATGTGTATTTCTAAATGCAAGTGTAAATGCAAAGAGAATATGGTTTTGTAGTGTTACAGATACAACAGATCCATAAATTGAAGTAATTAAAATTCTAAAGTCTTCAACACATAATATGAAATCGATCAAACTATTAAACTACATGAGAAATAAATGAAAACAGTAAATGCATATGTATGTGTATTTGTAAATGTAAGTGTAAAATAAATAAGAATAATGAAAATTATAAAAGAATATAAGGAAAGGTTTAGAGTTTAGAGTGGGAGAGAGATAGAGGGTAGAGGGTTTAAGGGTTAATGGTTTAGGGTTTAAAGTTAAAGGTAGAGGGTGTTGGTTTTTTTACACTGTAACCAGGTTGGTCTTCTAATCTACCTATGGGATTGCCAATTCCAATCAAGGGAAACTCGAAGGACATGGACCAATTGACGAGGACTTTAAAAAGCCTCCTACACTTTGGGCTTTGCAAGACCTGAGGGTGATCCCTTAATGTGTTTACAACATCTGCACCAATATCATAAACAACATTAACACATAAAGAGAATCCCATTGAATAGCTCAACACAATAGGATAATATCAATAAAAAATTTCACCGATAATATCAACTATGTGGAGCATGAGATAACTACAACACAATCCATAGTAAAATATAGTCATTAATTTTCAATTTGTAGCAAGCTCTAGGAAAAGACAAACAATTATTGAACTACACAAATAAGTACAACTTAGATCAGTGCCATATATCCATTGCAGGAGTCAAATTCATAAGTATCTAAAGGTTTATGACAGATTTAATACATAACATATAAGATCCCTGACAATATTGCATTACAATTTCATCAGTATACATTCTCACCCAATACTACTTATCAAATCCTTATACAAAACATATCCGCCTATAATCCCATTCAAGCATTTTAATTAATTCCTAGAATTAAAACTAAAATAAGGATTATACACACCACAACAATGAGATGAATGAAACAACCCTTAGTCATCTTACTCAAAATTTAGATATGCATGTACAGTGGAGAGACATGAGTTTGAATTTATGATTTCAACTCAAATGCTAGTACTGTTATACAACATTAAATCCCCATGAATTCAAAAGCAATTATAGAATAACTCAGAACCTAAATTGTATTTCTCTCTAAAACCATCGGACTTTACAATTTTCTCTACAACTTCACCTAGACTCGACCAAAAATTATCTAACTTGCTAACCTGTACTTTTGGCCTTGAAATACTTCTTATAGAAAATGAAGGAGCAAACAAGTATCGAGCTATAAAGTACACATGTCACTAGCCAAATGAAGCATCCGGTGATATTCCAAAAATCATTACAACAACCATCACCCTAGAGAATATTCCCATTCATCATGTCAGCTGAGAAAAATTGAGGCAACAACAAAAAACCACAAGAAACCCACGCCAAGACTGCCATCAAAGCAAAATCAGAGGCTGTTGTAACTGCAGCATCTGATTTACCACCCATTAGTAATTCATTTTTTATTCCTCCTCAGTCAAATATTTATTTACCCACCCCTGATATTCTTCATCAGTCGGCCAGTCAAAATTAATTACCTCATGCACCTTGGCATTATAAGGTGTGTATTTTACTACTACTTGATTTGCATCTCTTTCAAAAGATTCCAAAAATGAGCTGGTACTAATGATTTTATCCATACAACTCACCAACAAGTCATAATCTGAGTCATCACAAATTAATGTAATTTGATCATTGATGACCTCACCTGCCTGAGCCTGCCACTGCTGGAATGACCTAATTTTCCCCTACTCATCAATTATATTAGGTAACAATGTGTTACCCCAATCATTGAAATTCTTCACCAACTCCCTAATCTTCCCACTCAAGTCATTTGGTAAGGTCTGAAAACCTTGCAATGATTTTACTAACACTTGAGTAGGCTTTAATGATTGGGGCCTATTGTTTGTATCAAACCTTGAGGCCTTATACATGACATCCGGATCACTGGCCCTAGGGATCCAATTTTCAATCAATGGTATCACTACCTCCGGATCCCTATCAATATTCTTTATTGCATCTAATAGCAAAGAATATAAAAAATGTATAGATATCAATTTATTATCAACCTTTTCATTCAAATGCTTTAAAATAGTAGTAACAATCTCTTTTTTCTTTGAAAGAGATCCCTCGTCACTTACCCTCAAAGATGCTTATAACTCATCAATTCTTTGCAAGAGCTAATTCTATGTAGGATCATCAGAGCACTCCGTTTCTTCATCAATTTCCTCTAAAGAAGGGGTGAAGGCAAGATTTTGACTGGGAGACCCTAGTGTGGAAACAATTGGAGAAGCAAGAGGCACTGACCCTGCTATGGAAGGTAATGTACTAGTCCCTGGAGCACTTGATGTCTCCCCAATCTGTTTATACCTACACCTTTCCACCTCAGTTTGCAACTCAACATTCCTCTGTTGCATCTTGCTGTATTCTTCAATCAAAAGGTTATACTTCTCCACTAGGATTTTCTTTTCAACCTCCTCCCTTTCAGCAGTCTTTTGGGCCAATTTGGCCACATTCACAGTTAAACTAGTGGCCTTAGTGGTTGAAGTCTCTAAAGCTCTCTTTATTATTAATCCCCCTTTGAAATTTGGATTAATGTCTGTAATATTTGGCTTTCTCCCTTATGGGGCCAATGCCCAAATTGCCAAGGTTTCATACTCTTCACTGAAAGCTGAATCTTGAAGTGCTGCCTTTAATTCTTCTTTAGATTCTTGTAAGGGATGCTTGGACTTCATAATAGCATTAAAGGCCACTGCATCTGCAATGTCCCATTTAGGCAGACTCAATACACCAACTTGACTCACCAATTTTCTGCCTTCCTCAGGAGTGATGTTCTTAAATTCTTCCATTAATTCAGCTTTCACTTCTTCATCATTCTCCTGGTCTGACTTGTCAAGTCTTAGTTCTCTTCTCTCCTTACATTTATTTTGATATTCTTCAAACTTCATCCTCCATACCAATTGCAAGAATACAAGAGTCTTTACAAATGCATTGTTGTCTAGAAACTCCTTACATGCTTCCATTCTTGCATCTTGTACAATTTTTCCTTTCATATCTAAATCAGATAAAACCAATTCAGCTGGCCTAGTAGGGGAAGGCATACCAACCTGCATGTCCTGATCAATAATAATAATTTCATCCATCAAACTCTCTTATGGTTGATCAGTTCTTTTCCATTTAGGGCTTGGCTCAGATGGTGGTGATGGGGGACTATCTTTTGGTGATGACTCTAAATCAATGATCTTAATTGCCCTAGGAACTTTGAATTTTGGACTTGGTTGTGAAGGAAACTTCATAATTTGCTTCCCCTTTCTGTCCACTTCTTCCTCATCACTACTGCTATCCTTTTTTCTCTTGTAAATAGGCCACTTTTCAGTAGGCTGGTATGCTGGCCTTGTTTCAAATGGTCTGGCACCTTGTTCTTGTACACCCAGACTCAACTCTAAGTTTACTTTTTTGGTTCTCAAAGTGCCCATAATCTCTTTGAAGTTCTCCATTAGAAAATCAATTTTCTTATGGTGGGGACTGAACTCCAACAGTGGATCATATTTCGGATCCATGTTGTGCACAATATCTAATAGCTTATCATAAGCTATCCATTTCTCCTTGTTCAACTCCTTATTTAGGTCGAACTCATTTTTGATCAGGTCCTCAGGAAAGTTGAACTCATGCACAAACTTGCCAACCTTTATTCTTTGTCTAAAAAATGGTAAATAAACCCTTAGGATCATGTTGCCGCTTTGGACCACATCTCAAATGATAATCCTTAAAGAATTTCTCAAAGTGCACCCAACCTCCTTTTGAAAAGGAAAAATCAGATACTACTGTATAATTAGGGAAAAATGTTCCCTTACCCCTCCTTGTGAGGTTGTCCTCATGGATGCAACCCATCTTCCACATAACTTCTGCAAACCCCACTCTTGGTGGCACATTGTATGGCAGTATATGAGGGGCTCCTTGAAAACCATATACCCTCAAAACAGTGCTGACTGGGTAAGGGATAATGTTACCCTAGTTATGGCTGACTTTTAATTCTGGATTCCTCCCCTTTGGCCTGAGGAAATCATGTAATTCCTTAGGAATCCTAGGTACATTCACCATCAATCTAGCCCTCAATATGGAAGAAAAACAATTATCAAATTGCACATAACCAGTGCTTTCCTTATTACAAGATAAATCTGTAGCCCATATTTGTATTGACAATCTTTCTCCATCAACCGATTGCCTTAATTTCATCTTCTCAGAGAAGAAGTCAACATTCTTGAATAATAACATATGCATCAGCATAGAATACCAAAAGAATTGAGTGCCGGTATCATTTTTTTGTAGCTTTGACAGCCCCTCATGTATCCTCTTAGCCAAGAAAGAAGCAAAGTCATATGTGACAGAGAAGTTAGGGTGTTGTATTTGCACCCCCATGAACATGTATGCAATGGGCATCACTGCACCAGGACTAAAACCAAAAATATGACACAATGAAAAAAAAGTGGTCAGAAAATGATTTGCAAAACAATTTAATCTGAAAGGTTCTTGGTCACTAGGGTTGATATGAAATCTTGAACCTCCTGCCCTAGCTAGATGAGGTGGAAGCAATTTAGCTCTGAAAAGAGATTTCAACTTTGCATATTCCTGCTTCATTTCCTCAAGGTTGATAGGCACCAAGTCCTCACTCAGTTCACTCAAGTCAAAAATCTGTTGAATATCATCTCTGTTACTGCTTAACAAAACCTTTCCATCATTATCCCTAATTACCCGTGTGATAGGGTCATATCTTGTAGCTATTTCCCTAAGCAGGTCAACATTAGGGAAAAAATTCGGTACCACCAGCTTCCCCATATCATACATCCATCCATTTGAAAAAGGGTGAGGAAAATTACTCTGTCCATACCACAATCTGAACATTTCCAAACCCATGAGAGGAACCCTAGCATCGACTATGTTGGAACAATTGTATACTAACCCCTCCCCCAGGATTTTCCCTCACATCAGAACCAATCCCTTCTTTCTATCATTTGTTGACAAGGGCAATTGATCCAAGAAATTATCATACAAGTTTCATTTTAAATAGTCAATCTAGCCAGAATGTTGCTTGGGTGGTTCCATCTCAGACAAACTAGGGATTCTTATAACTTCACACTTCAAATAGCTAGGACTAACCAGAGATATGAAATTATAGAACAAAATATTGCAATTTCTCACAATTTAAATAAACTATAGCCCTAAAACGTTTATCAACAAGCCCTATGATAAGTACAACAAATATTTTCCTTAATTCAAGCATAGAGTGACCGGGAAACACATAAATTAACTCACGACTCTTTTCGTAGAATTCCCAAATTCTGGCTGTCAGAGTTCACAACCTTGCTCTCGGCTCTGAAACTACTTCACAAAATACTTGAATGCTTTGTGACACACATAAAGCAGGAGAATTGATTTTATTTTGATCAAATTGTGCTAGTAAATGTCTCATCCACCATTAAAGCTCATTCGCATGCTGCACGAATGACTCCAACCATATTTGATGCAGATTTAATTCGAGCCATCAATCCTTCATTTTGATCAAATCATCGATGGCTACCTTCAAAACAGGCTGACACAATTGCCAACATGGCCATAAGGGGCTCACCATACCATACGCTGTGAAGGAAGTCCACGTGGTGGTTGCCCACGATATTGTAATTAGTAAAAATCGTACAACTTCGGATCATGCAATGGAGAGCAACCATAGATCTTCAACATCAATGATCTCATTCCTTCAACATAGTCATCGACCCTATCATTAACCCTCGAGCAACATTTCCATCAAGATTAAAACAAATCCATCGATTTGAATCATGTGCATCTTAAGAGCACTTTAGTAACCTACATTTTAATGTATTTAAGGCCGGATTAATGTTCCATGGTATTTCCTTTATTTTTTTGGCTTCATCAGATGAGACATGTGGCGACTGCTCGTGATATTGCGATCGATGGTGGGGCCATTGCGGGATGGCGGGGAATGGCTAAGATCAAATGGTAGTTGATCAATGGTCACACAATTTCATCCCCCAGAAGGACACATGGTGCCCGCTCGTGATATCACAATCGGTAAAAATCCTACAGCTTCCGATCACACGATGGCGGGCAACCATTGATATCCAAAGGAAAATTTATCAACGGTAGTGCGATTTCGATCCCTTCTACAAAATAA
This sequence comes from Sequoia sempervirens, assembly GCA_007258455.2. Taxonomy (NCBI): domain Eukaryota; kingdom Viridiplantae; phylum Streptophyta; class Pinopsida; order Cupressales; family Cupressaceae; genus Sequoia; species Sequoia sempervirens. The sequence goes on from VDFB02321763.1 coordinate 57,587, forward strand.
AAAATTCATTAAAAAGGATGAGGGGACATCACTAGGCCAATGGTAAACAACGACATAAGTTGTTTTTTCAAAGATGAAACACGGGGCCAACCGAGACTTAGGAAATAAAACCCTACGGAGGAAATAAAGTATTAAAATCAAAGTTGGGTTTTAATTTTAATCTGGTGATGTAAGCCTAAGCCATTAACCCCAATGGTCATGTTTTTGATGGCTTAGCCAAATCCTTTCATTAAATACTAACCGTACAATGTGTAGGTTTTTCAGATTCAAAGATATGGGAGAAGATCTCGATCGCACCTCGCCAACTCGCAAACCTAAGGTGTCGCCCTATTATTTGGTGCAAGGTCAGCAAAAGGTAGATGTGTGTCCTATATGGAATGTGGGGCCCAATCTCCACTATTGAGCTCATAACCCGTGGTTTTAGATTGAAAACCAAGATCAAAAGCTAATGTAAATCTCTATTGTTCCCTGCTAGCTCGCAGGAGGAAGATGAAGGTTGGTTAAAAGCCGTGAGGTCAACGAGATTGCGATGCGTAGCTCGAGCTGTTCAGTTTTCAAAGTGCATAGGACCTGCCGACATGGTAGTTGGTTTTCAAGATGGATTAATGTTATTGGTCATGAGGAAGGTGAATGATGCTTCGTTGAATGTCAAACCGAGTTAGCCCGAGATAAACCGTTTGATCTGCCAACTCTTCAGGAGATTAGCGGGCAGTATTCAAAGTTGGAAAATGACACATGGTGGTCATTTTATTGTAAAACTGGTGAAGCATTAATGAATTATTACTTGCTTGTGTAGTCACGTCAATCTCAATCTGTGTGAAGATGTTGTTGTTGGAAATCATGAAGGGTGATCTGTGGATTCTCATGTAGCTCAAGTTAAACGGTGACAGTACATACACTGCCAAATTGCCATGTTTGCACATGCATTTTTACTAAGCATTGATGAAGGTTTCCATTACCTCGCACAATAAATACAAGAGGAATTAACTGCTAATAGTGTCATTCTTGTAGCAGTTAGAGCACTTTATGGGCTGAGTCTAATCAAGTTTGAGTGCTTGTCTGACAAGAGAAAAGGAGTAAGTTAGTAAGGAGGTCTATTCATTTGAGCTCACAAAAGCTCGGTCCTACTATTCAGGAAGGTGCTTTGGTTGAAAATCCCAGGCTTGTGCCCACTAGATGCAGTAGAAGGTTGCAATTCCAGGGCATTGCTGCTCAATTGGTAGATGACAAAGGCAAGCAGTCGGTGTGCTCTATTACTAGTGTCGGTAGGAAAATAAGGTATGGGCATGGCTCCTCTAGATGCCAACACTCACCCATTGACCTTATGAGAAACACTTCTGATGATGTAACCGAGACTGACTCTGACTACTGTCAGTATTTACCTCACTTCAATCACTGTCTGCCCTCTGATGAGGAAGTGATATCTGTGGTGCCACTGGATGTTAAAACGCAAGCGGACAGACTAGAACCGTATTGGGAAAAGACAAGAAAGAAGAGGAGGTTGAGGTTTCCTCTCCTCCTCTAGCAACAACTAGAAGTGGGTGTGTATACCAGGGTCTGAGTGTTGGTAAGGGCAGGGTGGCGGGTAAATAAGAAGTTGGTGTGTTGGATGTAAAATTTTGTGTTGATGATGTTGTTGTTGGTGGTGGTGTTGGTTCTGCGTGTGTGGCACATTTTGATGTCGATTGTGTGCCTTCGTGGAAATTTGGTTGCCTGGTTTTTTTGTGTGGATAGCGACAAAGGAGATTTTGATGACAATTTGTGTTCCCTTTTCTAATGGTAGTTACAACTTTAGCTTTCCCCAGTTCATGCACTATATTTTGCAGATTCAATGTGTGGGAAGTTTTGAAATGAAAGTCAAATGCAATGGAGATTTTGTTCAAATGAAAATTTGAGGTGAAATTACATATGAGCCCGAAGCTTGTTGCTCCCTTGTCATATAAAAGGGAATTCAAGGTTCATTTGTAGGGAGAGAACTAATGAAAGCTCTAGCTAGGTTTTGAGTTGAATATATGGGTAGAAAGATAGGAATAGAATAGATAGCCTGTTTTGAGTTTTGGATGAATATATGCAAATTATCTTAAATTGTATGCAGATATGACTTATAAGCATGAATAAACGTATAATTCTAATATATTTTCTCTCCTTATGTGGATTTGAGTGAATTTTGAATGAAATGTTAATGATGTTGTCATTCTTCTTTTGAGAATTTATTCAATTGTGTGTCTATGTTTTTGCTTTGATTCAAGAAAATCAATTAAATGCTTAAATGGAGTCATAAGTTTACAATTATTTACAAAGGATATGATAAGTAGTAATATATAAGATAATTGAGCTCCATAATGCAAAGTATTAAATGAGTAGTCCATTCTATTAAATTCTTGGGTCATTTCTGCTAACGGTAAATGGGTAACTAAATATTTAATTGACGAAGAATAAAAGAATAATATGTAAATGGGTCACTCACTCACTCCCTCTATCTCTCTCCCCTTAACCCTAAACCCTTAACCCTTAAACTCTATACCCTTAATATTAGGCGTCTATTAAAACATTATAAAAGCATAAATTTTTGGAGTTCTATTAGGAATTGAATGATAAATGACGATGAATGGGAAAATCTAAGGCACTTTAATATTTTCAACTAAAAAGTTAGAGTTCAATTAGGATTAGTGTTCACTTAGGGCTAGGTTTAGGGTTCAATTAATGTTTAATTTGGGTTAGGATTGAGGATGAGGTTGGGGTTTAATTAAGGTTATGAATTTAATAAGAGTTCAAATAGGGTCAAGGTTAAGGTTAGGGTTGGGGTTAAGGTTCAATTAGGATAAGAATTAGTGTTAGGGTTAGGATTAGAGTTCAACTATAGTTCAAAGTTATGGTTATGGTACAATTAGGACTACTATTCAATAAATGTTCAATTAGGGTTAATACTTAATTAAGATTAGTTTTAAGGTTCAATTAGGGTTTGGGTTAGGGTTGGGATTATGAATCAAGTAGGTTTGGGTTAAGGTTTGATTAGAGTTAGGTTTAGGGTTTAGTTAGAGTTAGGGTTAGGGTTAGGGGTAGAATTCAATTATGCTTAGTGGTCAATTACAATTAGATTTAGTGTTCAATTAGGGTAAGGGTTAGAGTCCAAATAGGGTTAGGGTTTTACTAGGGTTAGGATTAGAATAGAATAAAGTTTTGTGTTTAATTATGATATCTAGAATTTAGTATAATTTTAGAAAATGAAATGATTTGGACACAAAGAAAAAAAATAGAAAAGTTGATTTTATATAGATCGTATTTGTTAATTTATTCTAAAATTCTAATTAATAATTGTTTAATTAATTTAATATAATTGTATTAGATAATTAGTAAAACTAAATAGATAATAAATATTTTATGGATTTTAAAAATTAGAAGGGTTAGGATTATAATTCTATAACTAAAAGTAATTCTAATCTTGTCTTTCATGTTGTGCTGCAAATGCTACTAGCATATATATATTATTTATTAATATATACAAAATACGCCAAGAGATATCTTTGTTGAGGCACCTATTTTATAATAGTACAATAGATGCATCAAAAGGATATCTCTCGACATATTTTATATATATTATTAATAAATAATATATATGCTAGTAAGTATTTAATAAATAAAATAAAATAAATATATCAATTTTTTACCATACTACTCATTGCTAAGGAGATCCATGTGGTGCTCCTACCAAGATATCTAACTTAATAAAGAACTCACAACTT